>OMPJ01022041.1:5001-54420 GCA_900312935.1 Carapus acus
CTTCTGTGTCCTGTGGCCTCAGATAGGCTGCCTGGCTCCTGTTGTCTGTGGAGGTCAGTCAGAGGACGATAATGAGCAGATGGAAACACTGGCACGCATCCCCTGCCCCCCTACGCAGACCAGTCCCCCCCCTTTGTCGCGAGGTTTAGGATCAGGTCCACAGCACTCCCTGGTGGAGGCTGAGGCCCAACTCCCATCACTCTCTCCCACCACTGCCTACTCCCCAGTGTGTTTACACAAACAGGTTGCATTCTGGGTGGAATTCTGCTTGCTCTCACATTGAGCTCCAACATCCACAGAGCGCACAAACATCCTGCGAGGTGCTGCCCGTTATTGTCCCAACCCCAGCAAACCTCCACAGGACCCCTGCACGCCCAGCGTCCTAATATGACTCTAACTTTGCTAATGCTCGCCAGTTGATCAGTCTGATCCTCCAACGCTCACAACGTCTTTTGTCCTCGCATATATCCAGCCAACTACCCCGTCTTAATCTTGTGAACGATGTGGTTGGGTAGCTCCCCCCATTATGACTACCAACAGCGTGGTGGCAGGTGGCCATGGAACAGTCATTGCCTTGCACCAACGTGGGTAATTATTTGGGTTCCAGTGGCCATTTCAGTATGGGGGGGGCAAACAGGGCGATTACACACTGAGGGTGTTAGAGGCGGATCAATACTAGCCAAGTCCTCTCAGAATCCCATGCTGGCCTCTTCTTTTCTTGTTTCCCAAGCAGAGCAGGAGCTTTGCGGAGAAGCTGTTCCATCAGCTCTGCCCATCTCTCCTAAAGCCACTTGAGGGGTGTGGATAATGATGAATGACAAAAATGCGTTGTCAAACTAAATCCCACTGTCCTTGTCCGTGGCTCCTCAAAAGCAGATTGTACTGTTGAATTTCACACAACTATTAAGAACAAATAAAATGCCCTTGTGTTCTGTTACCAGATCTAACACAGATGCTTTTCAGAATGCACGCTGCAAGGCCAGTAGGATCATTTATGCACTGCTATTTCCAGCATGGCTACCCAATAAGGTGTCCTGCTTAAAACCCAATTTTAACAATGTTGGCGTTGCCGCAGACGATTTTGAGACAGGATGTTGAGCGGGCATGTCTATAAAGGGCACGTGTGTAACTGAGCATGAATCCAGTCACTTTGATATGAAAAGGAGATTTGGACTAATTTCACATTCACGGAAACGACGACTAGCTTTCAACTTGGTGTACTCGATGAGACGGTGTGGGTACAGATTGCGGACGGCAGTGGTGGTGGCGGCAGCGAAGCGAGAAAGAGACCGGCTTTGATGTTGGTGTGCTGAAAAATGTTGCCTGGCGGATAGTGACCAACAGAACGGTTCTTAATGCGAGTGCCACAGGCCTGGGAGATGTACGTAGCGCTGAGTCAAATTTGTACACACACTCAATCACAGGCAAAGGGGCACTGAGTTGTCCCTTGGGGGTTGATGGTGTTTATTGATTGTGACTGTGCCTATTAAAGAGCAGAGCTGTGATTTCTTTTTAATATTTGTCTTGTTTTGGACTGAATTATTGGCTTTCAGGCCAGACATCGTCCAGTAATTGCCCGATTCGTCTGTGTGAATGCGAAGAGGCCGCTCACATGTTTGTCCGAGTGTGAGTGTACATGTGCGTCAGTCCCTCAGCATGGTGTCGTTCTCTCTGGCGTGCGTCTGAGCGCCTTCGCCTCGTCCGTCTTTCTCCTTACAGGTGGTGGTTCACACCAAAGATGGCAAACGTCTGTACCGGATTTCTCCATGGGCCAAGTACGTTACCCGGCAGGAGAAGGTCATCAACTATGACTGGGTCCACTGGGACCCCCCTAACCCATATGTTGTGAGTTACGACTGTACAGGTTCATTTTTTCAATTCAAAGACGTGGAAATAAATTGTGTGAACATACATATACAATGAGATTGCGACAGTCAATACACATACACGCATGTATCAATGAAGCTTCAACAACAATAATGCATTACAGCACGTAGAATTTGGCACAGAACATACAAGCGTATGTGCTCTTTGTGTTACACCCAAGTACCTTTCATCTCTAGGTTAAGAGTGAGATAAGTGTGAAACAGACAAACACAGTTGATGCAATGTAAAATGAGCGTTCTAAGTATACAACAGAACAGGTGCATCATTGAAGTGGAGGTGCACTACACCCAGCCTACTCCAAAATGTAATTTCTGTCATAGATCATGATTTCTTCACACACACACACACACACACACACACACACATACTCAGGAATGCAAGTGTCCTCAGTCTTTGATCTTCTCCTCACTGCTCTTTGCCTCAGCAAGTCCACCCTCGGCCCAGGAAGCCCAACAGCCTGAGGATCTACGAGGCCCACGTCGGCATCGCCTCCCCAGAGGCCAAGATCGCCTCTTACAGCAATTTCGCCAACGATGTGCTGCCGAGGATAAAAGACCTGGGTAAGACCCAACATGGAGATGCTCCCCCACTTGAACCCCTCCTTCCACCGCCATCACAATCCCCATCTGAGTGGTAGTTGACCCGTTTCGAGGACAGTCATGCAAACAGGAAATTAGCTGTGACAGCAATATTTTCCTTCCCATTTGAGCCGAGGACGCTGATGCAAAAACAAAAGCGGCTGGTTGAGATGCTGAGTCTGCTGCCAATGTCACTGCCTGACACAGCCGACGGTATCACAACGAGCAGACATTGTCCCGCCGCCTCCATTGTCGCTTGTCTTGAGGTCTCTACAACTAGTGTTAAAAGGTGGAATATCCAGGAGAGGCTGTATTTGTTTTTGTCTTACGTGTTAAGTATTTCGGCTAGATTTCAGGGAATTAAGCACATGTGTAATTATACATGTTTGGAGGCACTACGACATACGGCAACGCGCACACACATCTCCAATTTGCCCATCATCCATAATTTATCCGTTTGCCCACAGATCCCGTTTGGGCAGCATTGCCCTCTTACCCTCACTTCTTCCCCTCAATGTTCCATGATGTCACTGTGCATGTCTCCAAGATGTCAATGATTAACTGGTCTGCCATGATTTTAGGCTACAACTGCATCCAGCTGATGGCCATTATGGAGCACGCCTACTACGCCAGCTTTGGATATCAGATCACCAGCTTTTTTGCTGCCTCCAGGTATGCCAAGTCACCTTTGCCGACCCATTCCTCCACCGTCCACAACTTCTGCTCAACCCCTAGAGTGTACTTTGACTTCCTCTCACACCGTTTTCAGACGGTTTTGCTCATGTTTTTACAGCAGTAGCAGCGGGCATTTTCACCTGGAGGAAGGTCAGGAAGTCTGACGCTGGCGGTAATCTCCCAGTAAATACATTGGCGGTTAATCCAGCGGCGGAGAGGGGAGCGCAGATAAAGGACAGACCAGCCGGAATGTTTATCTGCCTCCCCTTCCTCCTCTACCCTCCTCTTCCTCGCCCTCGCAGTGCGGCGTGTAATGTATATAGTGTAATTTCACCCATGATTGATCTGCGAGTCATTTAAAACCCGAGCGAGCGCACCAATACCGGGAAGCCGAGCAGCGTAATGCTCCTACCGCGTGCTGCGCACGCCGAGGAGCCCGATGGAGCGATAGCAGGAAGGACGGCGAGGACGTCAGTGCAAAACGTGCAGAGCGTGTTTGGATTAATATGTGTGCATGTGTGTGTACAAACGGGCTGCGGTGTGTCGCAGAGTTGGATGCCGTCTTCATCACGACCCTCCGAGCGATACAACAGGGCAGAGGCAGAGCGACAACACAGATGCTGTGGCAAATCTGTCACATGACAATAACACAGGGGACATGACACCTTGCCGTGTGTGTGTGCGTGCGTGCGCGCGTGCGTGTGTGTAAGACAAAACCCACAGAGGGAGAGTCAGTTGAGAATAACACTGCTGTGGTTATTTTAATCAAAAATTCAAACAAATTCAGAGTGTGTGTGTGTGTGTATATCTGTTTGTTATTATTTTTAGAACGCAGAAGGAGTTAGCTGCAGTCTTATTTTTCATGTGTGTCAATTGTGTGCGTGCCTGTGTATATCTGTGTGTGTTTCCACAGATGCTCTCATTTATATGCCCCCACATGTTACTCATCCCTTTAAGGGGACCACGCTGTTGATTGTCCATGACCAGTAGACCATTGAGATCAAGGTCACCGACCAAATTCCATTTAGGTGTGCACGTGCATTGGGAAAGCTGTGGAGCTGTGGTACAGGGACATAAATCACATATCCTTGTGCCCGCCACTGCACATGCAACAGAATTCAAGTGCTCCACCAAAGTGGGCCAGAAACACTCAATGTGTATGTTTTTCTGTCCAGTCGCTATGGCACGCCAGAGGAGTTGAAGCAGATGATCGACGTGGCACACTCAATGGGAATCGTGGTTCTGCTGGATGTGGTTCACAGTCATGCTTCCAAGAATACAGAGGACGGCCTCAATGGCTTCGATGGCTCCACCTCCTGCTTCTTCCACGCGCCGCCGCGTGGTGACCACAGCATGTGGGACAGCCGCCTCTTCAACTACTCCAGGTACACACCTGTGTGCCATCGTGCACATGGATGCATGTTTGCATATAGACAAATTGTTTTGTAATTCAGCAAC
This sequence comes from Carapus acus, assembly GCA_900312935.1. NCBI lineage: Eukaryota > Metazoa > Chordata > Actinopteri > Ophidiiformes > Carapidae > Carapus > Carapus acus. The sequence continues at coordinate 9,600 of OMPJ01022041.1, forward strand.
AATGTCCTCTATTAGTTACTTTTATTAGTTACAGTAGTTACTTTTTCCCTGGGAAACACACACGTACAAACACACTCTCTCTCTCTCCCTCCCTCCATCACTCTCTCTCCCTCTCCCTCTCCCTCTCCTTCTCTCTCTCTCTCTCTCTCTCTCTCTCTCTCTCTCTCTCTCTCTCTCTCACATCAGATTCTCCCTCTCCACCTACTTCTATCCTTTGAATCTTCAACTTAAGCACCATTCACCCTTATATCTTCCTATATTACATCTATGCCTGAGGAAAAGAGGAGGGCCATGTGCTCTGTTGCCTTCTTTTTTTCCCTTCTTCGTCTTCTTCTTTCTTCTTTTCTGCCCGGCAACATTCGTCAAACTCCAAACTGCTCCACCTTAGCTGTTCCTCCGATATGCTGATTTTTCATCTCGTCCAACCTGTTTGCCTCCAAAGAAAATCTTGGTATCTTTATCATTGCCACCTTGAGCACATTAACACACTAAAATAAAAATTTCATTGCATGGTATGTGCATTAATGATCATCTGCTTCTTTATTAGTGCTCATACTGTATATTCCTATGCATCCTCAACATGCATGTGGGAAACCACATCATTGACTTTGCTCCTTGCTCCTTTAAGTATCAAAATTATTATTTTGATAGGTTTTGTCATCTTCACCTCATGCTCACAACTTTATACAAACACATCTTGTACCTACAGTGCCTGAGCAGTACCTGAGGTAAAGTGACCACCATACCTATAATGTGGCTACCATACCTTGGCTACCATACCTTTAATGTGTTTGCGGCACAAGCGCCAGCAAATGGTTACATTTAAAAGAGCTGCAATCTCTGGAATAGTGACAGAGCTCTGTGTGTACACGTGCATACCTGCGTGTGTGTGTGCGTGTGCGCGTGCGCTAGTGCAGTGGCACCAAACCCTTACTGTGTCACGGACCGGTTTCCTGTGAGATTATATTTTCAGAGATGCGTCAAGAGTGAGTCAGACAGATTTGACGGAAACAGGTAATTTTTCTAAATTAAACATCATCCAGAAGCAGATATATGTATAATGGAGGTAATGTAAGTAATGTATTCTTTCTAGGCAGTGCAGTACCATCTGACGTAAGGACCGATTCGGATCCACAGCCCAAGGGTTGGGACCACGGTGATTGTGCATACATATACAGTATATGGCTGTATGAAGCGATCAAGGTCGTGAAGATGGGAGGTCATAAAGTGGTAGCCTCCCTGCACATTTCCTTTGACCATCTCTATCACCGTGGAATTGCGCATGCGTGTGGTCGTACTCGACCGTTCCCCATCCACACCGTCTTTGTAAATATACTTTGCATCAGCAATTCCCACCTTTATATGAGCAGAAAGCACGATGAGTAAAACCAAAAAAGAAGTCTTTCACGGAGAGAGAGTTGTTGGCTGAGGTGGGAACGTGGCAAAAAGTCTTTTTTGGTACATGCACTGCTCCTGCCATCGCTGCACTCAGTAAAGTGATGGGGTGCAGAAAATTAAACCCAACCTGAACTGTAAATAAAACAAACATAACAGCCTAACGCCGTACCCAGGTAATTACTAAAACAACAACTAAAACATCAGAAACAGCTTTGTATGCACACGCAGCTGTTTTGCAGGTTAGTGTACAGTTAATGGTGTGGCATTACGTGAGGAACAGTAAAAGCTGTGCAGCAAGTTTGTGTGGATGCTAAGACATGGGAGAAATTCAGGGGAACTCTCTGCATACAACAGCTCCAAGCACAGTTCCAGGAAAAATTTGTGCAACACAGGATGGAAGTAGATCTTGTGACATTGCAGATGCTTATTGAAACAATACCACAGTGACTGTGTGCTCTACTCAAACTTAAAGATGTGATTTTTTTTGGTGGCAACTGTGGGCCAGGCAGTTCCCCAACATCGCCTCTATATGTCACCAAGGGGGAACAACCATAGAAAAGGTTGTACGCCAGCCATGATTAGTGTGTGAGCACTGCACTTTTCCACACACATTTCGTTGTTTGACCATCTGAACGTTGCAGTGAAAGAGTATGTACGTGCTTTTTTTTTTTTTTTGGTGTAGGTACCTTTTGAGTATGAGGTCCCTAGTTTTCCCGACCACACTGTGGCAGTGTATGTATTGTAAAAACTATGGACTGGTCTAACCAGATGTTCATCAGCTGAAACTAGTTTCAGCATACATTAAAAGCTGACTCTAAATATTCCAGTCTATCATACAACTTTTTTTTTACGAATTTGCATATGTATTTGTTATTATATTATACACAGGGTGCACATGTACATGCACAGATATTACTGAACGCTAACCATAGTGCACAAGGCCCTATAATAACGAAAAGCTTGTTTCATCACCTTTGCATTACACACAGTGTGACACACGAACGTGTCTGCCTCCGTCCCCTGCCGAAGAGAGTGAGACTTTTGAAGGTAGACTAAGCCGATGGGGCAGCATACTCTGTCTGTAATCAGGTGGCAGTGTTATCTCCCGTTGGGGGCGGAGCTTGATGTGTTGTGATTAGGTTGACTGATGGGCACTCTGCCGCCGCTAGCTTCGCAGTCTTTTCCAGGCTGTCGCTGCATACTCAAATTCACTGACAGCATTTTTGTCCAAATGTGATTGATTTTGGTTACTTTTCCAAGCATTCACATGTCTCCCAAGTCCTGTATTAGTGACGTGAAAAGGAACTGCTTGCATTTAGTTACTTGCAGTTATTTTGCAGCAGCTGACTGCTGACATGTTCTCAGAAAATTCAGTGTTTTGATGAAATTGTTCAAGTCGTCAAAGCCCACCCACACTCTGAACAGACTGTTTGTGCACATTGTTGTATTTGTGCGTTTGCAAAACAGGCGGCATCATCGCCGTGCAATGGAGATTGTCTTTGATACAGAAAGGATCACTCAGTAGACTTCCCTCTGGAAAAATGGCCTCTGTGGTTTTGCTACCAACAGCAACAGGGAACGGAAGCGTCCACAGATTATCACAGAACATCCACACATATTTCCACAATCTGAAATTGTGCAGCTGGGCATGGTGGACACTATCACACACTACACTCTGAGCCACACTTAGCCACAGCTAGCCCAAATGAATGTTTTCACCTTGTCTCCTTTAATTCTACCTGATTTCTCATTCATTTGTTATTATTTGGGTCTCTTAACATTAAGAAGATTAACAAACCAGTCACAATGAATTGCATTAAGTGGCTTCTTGACCATATGGATGTGATCCAAGCAGTAAAAAAAACAAAAAAAAACAATTGCAGATGCATTGACTTCCCATAAAGACAGTCAACAAATCCGCTCAGGTCCTCTGCTGGTCACCTTAATTCCACTTCAGCGACACAGCTTTGAGGAGTTGTTATCGTCAGCAACATCAAAACACCCTCAGCATTTTTTCCCTCCGAAGACATAGAGCCACACCAATAATTAACCAACAAAATGAGATCTGTGTATATGTGTGTGAGTTTGACTTCGTGTCTGCCTCACTTCTGTGCCTAGCAGGAGTTGTAAATAATGATGGCGTTGCAGGAGGTGTCAGGATGGTTTAATACTGGAAACGGGAACACACCTTCAGGCCATCTGTGTGTCTGTGTCTGAGCTCAGCGGTCGGTCCCTCCCGTCCTCGCCCTACCCCGCCTCTTTCCACTTTGGACTGGTCCGGTCTGGTCAGGCCGGGGGGGTCAGCCTGGTGTCTGGTGACCGGTCAGTTGCTCTGCTCACAGTTGAGTCTTGGCCACAGGGCTAGCCTGAATCAGTCCTGTGTTGAGTGCTGGAGGGTTATTTTGTGGCACATTAGGGAAAATGTGTTTTTCTCCTCCACTGAGCCTCAGCTAATGAGTTCAGCTTGCCTCTGACTACGTAGCCCAAAGTCAGCTTGTCTGCACGGCGGTGCCATGTTCAGCAAATCAACATCAACAGTCAACAGATGAAAAAGAGATTTCAGGGACATCCTGGGTGTCCTCACATGTTACCCCTCTACTACCCTTCATCTTTCCAAAATAGCAAAACCTACAGCTCAACCATCTGCACCTGTCCCGACTCGGTCCAATACATGCCCCTCAAAATGACATCTCCCCAATGTGTTATATGACTGAAAAAGGCATAGGAACTTTGATATCAATCCTTGAGATGTATAATTATTGCTGGTCGTCTTCAGTTCTACCAAACCTCACACACTGACACATATATTCAAGGATCGGCCAACTGTCGATCGGAGAGGAGGAGCCCATCAATAAGGTTCCACCAGAAGAGGTTGTGGTCGAATGAAACCATGCAGACTTTTAGCTTCTCATTGGACATCCAACACACACAGACAGATGCTATGTCTTAGAGGACTTTACAGACAGAAATGCCAGACCCCATAAACCCCAACACTCATTGCAAGGGACAAAATGGAGGCAAGACACAAACCTGAAACAATAACAAGTTAGTGAGAGGTCAGAGAGATGTTTCACTGCTGTTGGCTCACACACACACACACACACACACACACGCACACACGCGCGCGCACACAAAATATGTAGAAGAGACATAAATCAAGTCACCTCCTCCAACAGTCTACTCCGTATGCATCCACTGGCGACAGAATCAACAATTACACCAATAAATAACAGAGAATTTATCGCCGTGTCACGATTTTGGTTGCTCCGGGCTGGAACGTGTCGTTACCTTCATGCATTATAGCAAAGGTTTGACACACATTAAACGAGGCGCCTGATTGGTCGCTTCGGTCCGGCAGACGCACCCCATCCATCAGGCTGTCGGGCGCCCTTGTTTGAGCCTCACACCGACCTGCCAGCTGCTCTTGTGATGTTGTGAAGACATTAAGACGTAAATCTTATGTTGCCGTGAAGACACTGCCTTTCCTTGACCCCTTCTCCCAACCCTACCCTCACTCTTGCCAGAAAACAAAAAGGCATTGCCAGTAACAAGTGGGACAATAACGCCCCAGAAGTGGTGATAGACTCTCTGCCAATGAGAGGTGATGGTGATGGGTCGCATGGGCCTGGATTCTGCACAGATGTTCCAATGATTCGCTTTCCTATCGGCACCTCAGATAGAACGCTAACTTCATTTCACTGTGCAGATAAGCGGCTTGTGGCATATCGGTTAAAGATCGCTTGGCGGTAGTGGCGTAATTGGACCTGATGATGAATGGCATTGTGGGTCACGGATTCGTCAGGAGGCCCATGGCTCTCGCCGGCTATTATCTGCATCCCGAGAGGATACATTGTGCCCAGGCCTTTGTTGGTTCTGCTCTGTCGAGTGGACGACCTCATCTATTTATCAAAGGAGGCCATGTGACCACCTAGCTAGCCCCCTGTATCGGATCTCACCCCCAAGCCCCTCCACCCACTCAGCCTACTCTTCTCCTCCTCCAGGGAGAATGTGAGGGAACACCACCACCGCTCGCCTCTGCTTCACACCTGCCAGCTGCCAACCCCCTCCCCACCGTCCACCCCCCACCGGTCCACAGGGATCAGCCTGTGAACACATTTCACTTGGCAATATGAAAATGCGCAGTTTTGTCATTTATTACAGTAATAATTACTTTCATAATCCCCAGGAAAGCTGTGTCGGAACATTGTGACGATATTTTCGCCTCAGTAGGAATGACTGGGGAGATAGAGAGAGCGAGAAATATATAAACAGTTTCCCTCTTTATGCCTTGACTGCATTATGCAGACGACCGCCACAAAGATGGATGGGACGAGCGAGTGAGGATACTGTGTGTGTCTTCTCAGACACACACATGCGCACGTGTGTACTCACACAGGCATGTGCACACACACAAGCACAACATCACAACATCACCGTTATGTATTTCAAATTAAGAGGCTGCACCATTTTAGATTTTGTCAGTGTCACCAAGGGCATCTGTCTTTATGCCTGTGTGTGCCGTCTCACATCACAAGTTATGTTTCTGCCTTGACCTCCACATGTGTCATTGTTTGCTCACTATGCACAGAGACGGACACACACACACACACAAACACGCACACCACGTACAGAAACCAAATCTTGATTATTTTTTGAAACTTATTTCCATGGCAACAGTATCGGTAGGAGGGAAGAGGCTACGTTTGTGTGTATGTGACACGCAAAATGCGTGATGTTCTCCGTGTCCAATTGATTCTTCTCATGCCCCGCTTGCCGTGGCGAAGCAGGGCGGTAGCTGTTTGACGAAGGCCTGCGCCGAGCTGGCGTGGCTGTGATTGACGTCTGAGTAGCTCGCAATGCTCTGCGCCTGCTGCCTGCTGCTGACTTGGCTGACAGCTGGACACATCAAAGATATCTTCTCCTTTTTACTGCGTGATTAATGAAAACACCACTCCCTGTCACCGCCGCTCCATCTGCAACATAATGGAGCCGCGCTTATCGATACGTGGACGTCCTCTAGCAATGAAAATTAATCTCTGGTGCCCCAACCTGCATAATGAGCTGTGTGAATAATTCACAGCCTTTTGTTTATCTGACCTTGCATGCCTCTCTCTCTCTCTGTGTGTGTGTGTGTGTGTGCGTGTGTGTGCGTGTGCGTGTGTGTCCATCGCAGCTGGGAAGTGCTGCGTTTCCTGCTGTCAAACCTACGCTGGTGGATGGAGGAGTATCGCTTTGATGGCTTCAGATTTGATGGCATCACTTCCATGCTCTACCATCACCATGGCATTGGTAAGGCTGTTGCTGCCGCTTGCTGAGCTCTTTCTCCTTTGAGCAGCTTGTAAAGGGTCTTTGGAGGGGTGGTCAACTGAGCCGAAACTCACCAGAACACTGTCTTCACAACACAACATTTGAGGTTTGAGTTGTCGTCATCCCATTGAAACCAGGAAAATTTTAAGAAGGAGCTGGGGTCTTCGAGAAGAAAAAAAAGTAGTTCTCTGTTAAGCCTCAGGAATAAGTCAGCATAATGGATCCTGATTGGCTGACACCTTTGGGCTGAAAGAGGTCCACCTGCTTAACAGTGCTGAGCTGAGTGGCCCTTCAATCCCACCTGATTGGAGGAACTGTGAGGAGCAAGCGTTCAAGAGACCCAATCAGCGCCACTTGTGCGGGGTCTGTTGGAGATGTTTCGGAAACGGGCAAATGGAGGAAAAACACCTCCTGATGTGATCCAGTCAGAATCTGCCACAAAATTTATCAATCCTGTAGGGGCAAACAATCAGAAATCTAGAAACTAAGGCCATCTTACTTCTATCTTTCAGACTCTCACATACTGCAGAGACCTAGTTAAAAAGTAATAATCAACCTGGTGCGTAGCTGTCATTGCAGTGGACCGCTACTAAAAAGTAAATTTCTCTTTAATGCTTTGGTTGCTATGGTTGAAATGCATATAAGCGGGAAGAATGCTCGCTGCTGCTATGGTCCATTGAGGTAAATTCAGTGGTTAGTCCATGTAACTGTAAGTACCGGTAGATTTGATTAGAATCCAAGATGGCTGACAAACAGCCACCTGCGCCGACCACCGCTTACACCCCCTGTCAATCCTTCCATACTAGAAGAGCCAAGTGAAAGAAATATGATGGTGTACAGAGACATCTAGGGAAGGCTAATATCTGTTTGGAATATGAAATTATGTCCAGTTGTTGGGAAATTATGATAAACAATGTGTCCAATGAATTGGACAGTATGCATTATGCAGTATATTTTTTGAACACATTTTTTGAAGTCATATGCCCCATGATTGAGTGTGTGTCTGTATGTGTTGATGTGCCGCCTCCCATATTCAGGCATTGTTCAGCCTCCTGCTGGATCAATGTATTTTCTTATTTCTAGTGCCATTTTAAACAGTTTTTGTGGTTCAAAATGTGGAGCTGAACTGTAATGATACTCAACGTCTGGTTTTATATTCTGAGTCCCCTCACCAAGAAAGCTGTTACACACACACACGTTATCAGTAGCCAGGTGTTAAGTGGTCTCTCAAAAGAATAAAATTGCAGACTTTTGAATAGCGAGCCTCAGGTGTGTTAACCAATGGGAGATTCTGAGTTGCACACAGGCATTCACCTGCACGTACACATTAAATGACACAGTTGCACAAAAGCACAGCCGTGTAAACAAACAGTTGTACACATAGCAAAGAGGCTGCTGCAAAATGCCATAACAAACACTGTGTACATGAAGTTTTACAAAATGCCCCAGAAGTCGTGGAATCGCTTCTTAGCACAGGCTGAACGTAGAGAACGTGAAAATTACCCAAAAACAGGAAGTAAACAAACAAACACTACACCACAACAGCGCACAAATGCATCGGGTGAAAATGTCCTCCTAGATATTTCACATTTAAGTTTTACTGAGAAAAGCCACAGTTTTCACCATTATGCTAATTTGCTAACTCGCCTACAGCCCGACAGCACCATCGGTGTGACACTTGGGTGCAGAGTCACAGTGTTGAGCACCCTCCCCGATAAAATTCCTTATTTACGGACACCGAGTCATGGCATTTGGCTGGTTCTCCACTTCATTTCCTTATTTTCAGGTCGTTAGTAAGGAGGGCTAAGTTCATTATGAGGGCTCGCTGACAGTGCGGTGCCGCAATGTGTCCCAGATTTAAATTAATGGCATCGAAGGTAGACGGCAAAGGAGGCAAGCAGGGAGAGCTGGTTCGGGTTGGCTCAGGTCAAAATCAGCCTCTGTGTGTGTGCGTGTGTGTGTGTGTGTGTGTGTGTGTGTGTGCGCGTGTGTGCGTATGTGTGTTTACTCCTCAGGCAGTGGATTCTCAGGGCAATACAGTGAGTACTTTGGCCTCCAAGTGGATGAAGACTCTCTGGTCTATCTCATGCTCGCCAACCACGTTCTTCACAGCCTGTATCCTGACTGTATCACCATCGCAGAGGTAGCTGCAATGGAGCTGTTTATCAATTAGAAATACTTATTAGAGAGGCATTTATTGGCGTAATTTAGAGGAAATGCAATAGCAAATGTATGTATGTGTGAGCTTCAGTGTGATTTTAAAGCAAGGCCATGTTGTCCCCAGGATGTGTCGGGGATGCCTGCCCTGTGTCGTGGCGTGCAGGAGGGTGGGCTGGGCTTCGATTACAGATTGGCCATGGCAATTCCTGACAAGTGGATCCAGGTAGGACCTCTCCCTTACTCCTTTTTAATTCCCGTCCCACCCTCCTCTTTGTCCTCCATGTCTCTGCCTCTCTGCATCACTGCCTTTACTATCGCCAAACCTGACCTTGGTGATTGTTTTATTCACCTGTCAAACATTTGTGTAATTGTTTTCTCGCCCAACTTTTTTTTACCTTTGTTTATAAGTAAGGAGAAACATTGAGACGTTGAATAAATTAGCCTCACTGCACCCTTGAGACACAAAGTAAAGGATTGGCTTCTGACTTCCTACATTAGTAACCTGGATGCGCACACACGTGCACACGCGCACACACACCTGCATACTGCAATGTTTCCTACTTGCTTGCAGGTGTGGGTTTTTCTGTGAGGCTTCATCCGGATATTCTGCTTCCCCTTTCTTTCCTCCACGTTTCCGTTTTCACTTTACTGCAAGCGAACACAAGGCCACCCGGTTGGTGCTCCTTGCTGGCCGGTCTGGGCATTATGGCACCCTTCTGCCTTCGTCTCGGCTTTGAGTTTGACCGTGCTTGGTTTACATTCGGCTCACAGATTGTGTCTATAAGCTGAGCTGCGTCCACGCTGCCTCTTCTGCCAGGACCAAATGTTTACCCTGTGGCGTGTGTGTGAGAGAGTGTGTGTGTGTGTGCTGAGCATCGCTTTGATATATTGTGAAGCAGGTGGCAGGTGGCGTTTTGGAGGAAATTTCACCGTGGTGTCCTTGAATCTTTCTGGAGCCTAGAGGGAAACACTGGACCCTGACCTAGGAAGCTCCACTCACTATCTGCCCGTGTCTTTCTGCGCTCCGGCCGAGTGTGTGTCACCGTTTGCGCATCTCTGTATTTTGGCATAATAACCCACTCGTGCCTTTTCTTTTCTTTTCCTCGTGGTGGCCTTCAGTGGAAGTGGCGGAGTGAGGATGAAAGTGCCACATTGTTATTGAAAACGTAAAGGTAGCTGCAGTGGAAAACTCAGCCTACAGAAAGCAGTAATCATGAGTTCTTTGCACACATATGCCACACAGGCACACACACTTACATGCAAAAAGGTGCGTCTTCCTAATGTTATGCGAAGGTCGCCCAGTCACGACTCAGGCTGGAGTTTCTTTTGTGATGTTTTCATTATAAGTGGCACGTGGGAGCGGCATGACAGTCACCTTTGCATTTACTTTGATCCGTTATTCTGTCTGAAACCTCCGTCCTTGGATACATTTATGTTTTTGCCAAAGGTTATTTTTCACTTTGAATTCCAGGCTGTGTTGATTTTTTTCGTCTCCCCCCACACACACACACACCCCCACCACCACGAGCTGTCGGGTAAAAGTTTCTGGCTGAGAAGAATTAGAACTTTCCCTCCATATCGTGCGTCCCGGCGGGCGAGAGGACGGGCAGGCTGAGGTTTGTCATTAAAGTGACAGCGTGAGAGGTCGTGGAGTGAATCGGAGCAGATCGATGAGGAAACGTGAAAGACACCTTGGAGCGGGTCACCACTGGGGCTGGAAATCCTTGGAAAAACCTTGAACTGCTGTGCTCTGTTGTTTTTGAGTCTATATGAAAGATGGCAGGATTTAGTATCCAGTTGTTTCTGATTGAACTCAATGAAGTGCTCCTGCAATGTTGATTTTAATTTAATACATTTTCATTGGTATAAATGATTAACGTAATGATGAATTTCAGTAATGTCAAGTGCTGCAATATCGATACATATTTGATCCACTGCTGGGAGTGCAGCCTGCATTTCACTGGGTAAAAGGCCCTCTGAGAAGAAAGGTCTTGTACAGTGTTTTCACTCAGTGTGCTGCAGATAGGACGATTCAAGGGAAATGTGTTAACTCTCTTGCTTCATCGCATGAATCGGTGACATAAATTTGCAGACCCGTGAAGGCGTTATACTGTGTATATATTGTCGTTTTTAGACGTACAGTAGATTCATACAAGATGGGTTTTATTTGTTTTCAGTTTGTTTGGCTACCAAAATGCTGAAATTCATGATGTGTCTTCGCACTTAGCTCTCAACATGCACGGAAAACATGACTAATAGGCAGCTTGTTTCACAAAGGCCGAGATGAGTAAAAACAAACTTTTTGCCGCTGTGTGTTATTGTCACCTGCAAGTTGCAGGGGAGTCAACGTGACATGTGTAATTGTCATCGCCATTAGTAACCTGCTGCTTTCATACACGTAGCGTATATTCACATATAGCCCGCTGACACTAATTTCAGCTACTGAGCAGAGATAATAGCACGACGCTACGGGAGGATTTGTTTCTGCCTCGCCTGTTTCTTGTTTGCAAATGTCGGGTAAACAGACCGACTGCTTGTTTCCTTTGTTTTCTTTCATTTTAATGTCCACACTGGTTTAGGTTTGCAGTGTATTCCACATAGCCATGGAAATGCTCTCACTGATGTTGTCGGCATCGTGTCCAACCAGCCGCTTGTGCTTCTCTTCGTGTTTTGCAAAGGTCACCATCAGTCACACAGCCACTGGAGCTCTGTATTTCTCGTTGTTCTGGCTAACATGCCGCGTCAAGAGAAATGCCTGGTGAGAGTGTCTCTTCGCAAAGACATTTTTTGAAAGCATTTTTGCCTGATGCACCAATCACCAATGTGCCGCAGGCTGGAAATGTCTAGACAAATCTTTGGTGGCTGGTTTGATTCGTCCCAGTTGAGTCGTTTTTATCATCGGAAAGCAAACATCCATCAGTGTATAACAAGATAACAGTGATGCAAAATAATGAACAAACCGGGAGGCGACTTGCTATTTAAAGATAGACCATCAACTTAAGTTTAGCTCCTTGAAAAATCATCCTTTGATTACTTAATAAATTGGTGAATCAATCAGTCTTTCAGACTGTTATGTTTGTGTGGATAGGCAGTATTTCCATGGCATTATTTTTAACATACTGTATATGCTTACAACACAAATGGTTTTTTTTTAATGTATCATTACTATTAACTAACTAACCCATGATCAACTGTATCATTACAAATGTGTCATGTCACCTGCCCCTCCACAATGATTGGGTGTGTGTGCGTGTGCGTGTTTGAGTGCATTTATGTTGAATGTTGGACCAAAGGCTTCAGAGGGCAGTACCAGAATGTGTATGATGGAAATACAATGGAATAAATGGATATGTACAATGAAAAATACAGACAACACATTTGAAATGAAACAAACGTAACTCCTCACACCAGGGCTTCCTTGCCCTCGCTTTATTTTATAGGTCACACATTGCGATTTACAGCCTTTATTTGCCCGAGGTACGTTGTGCTCTAGCTTGTCTATGGTCGGCAGGTAAGTTGTAGCTTATTACATGGCTGCTCTCCATGTTTGCTCACAGCGCGTGTGTGCACGCTTGCGTGTTTAGGAACCATTTGTCATCAAAGTCCGGCAGTATCATGGTTGTTTGTTCTGAGTGTTTTTGTAGATTCGAATAGCGTTTCACAGGAGACATGTTTGTGAGGCCTGTGGTCTCATGGGTGCAGTTGTTGCTTGTTTTGGCTGCCTGGGTTTCTGCGCGTGTCTATGCGTACATGTTTCCATTTGCTTGTGCTTTTTTTGTGTGTTTTGAGAGCAAATCCCAATGGAGAAAATATTTATCTTTATATTGCTTTATCTTGACGCAACCTGTATAATGCTCTAAACCAGGACAGAGAATTGTGCCACGCACACTGAGGGAAAACAGGCCCAGTTTTGGCCATTTGCTAGTTGTTAGCTTGTGCACACCTTCTTTGTTTCCACTTGGCCGCGGCAAAAGTTGTGTTTACCCATATTTTGGCGGAGAGCAGAGTGGAGCGCGTGACCTCAGCGCCGCACGCCTCCTCCAACCCTGCGGCGTTCTCATGTCTCTCGATGGGGGAAGTCTACGCATCGTTAATCAAGTCTGTCTCTCACAGCGGTGGCTTCTGCTTGGGAGAGAGGGATGAAAAGAAGGGAGAGAAAGAGAGAAAGAGACGACCTTCCTCGGCAATGCTCGCGAGATTGCAAGCCTCTCAGGATAAGTTTTGCCGAGGTGTTGCTTTCCAAATGGGGACGCTGGTGACGTGATGTTGGTTTGTTTATCCTGTCCACCCCATCTCAGCCACCACACCAACAATTTTTTCAATTAAAATTGTTGTTTATGCTCCTCCCCCTCCCTGTCCTCTCCAAGGAGATGCTGAGTGAATACGAGAGTGGGAAGAAGAGCGAGGCAAATGAGAGTGTTTGAAGCTCTTTGTTTGACGGGGTCATGTGTATCGGGGGAAAGGAGAGGTGGAGTTGGGATGGGGAGAGGGCAGAGGGCGTGGAGTGCTGAGCATCTTACTAAGTGTCAATTAGGATGAGAGATCAATGAAGCTTCTATTCTGAGTTTGTGTTGGTGTGTGTTGGGATGGCGCTGGCATTTAGAAACAAAGACATGAAAGGGAAACACATGACGCTTACGTAAACACCCTGATGATTAATACAGATTGTCTATTGAGAAATGAAGCATTTTCGTCGTGTCCCGTTTACAATCATTTTGAGTGTAATCAGCACTTTTGGATCAGACATGATTTTTTTTCCCCCTTGCCACATCCTTCCCTCCACAGCCAACTGACTGATGAGCTGTGGTGGTGCAGGGGGTTATCGCAAGGACAAAGAAAGTTGCTGTAGGGGCTTCAATGGACTTTCTCTGCCCTTCCTCTGCTCACAGTTTACACATTCTGTCCCCCCCACACCTTGTCTGTCTAGTTCACCCTTTGCCAGGCTCCTTCCCCTCAGCTGATTTTGTCGTCCCATTAACTTGGCAGCGCAGGATTTAGAGCGTGCGAGCTTCGTGGCTTATTACTGCGGAGCTGAGCTGAAAGAGCCTCTCAGCCAAGTAAAGCCGCGGGCAGAGACATTTACGCAGGTGGAGAAGTTCATTAATTTCCAACACAGTGAAAATATGGAGATGCCGAGGCGTTCGCTTGATCCGTGGGATTGAATGTTCCGCGCTCCCTCTCCCTTTCACGCCATTCACCTGTGGGGTCGGAGTTGCGTGGGAACCTGGGAGGGTGCCTACCCCCGTTGCGATAGAGATGACACACGCAAAGGGCGAAACAAAGGTTTTATACGTAACGCCTGCAAGCCAGTATTAGCTACAGGCATGTGTGATGGCAGGGGAAGGACTCTTGAGATGCTCACAGGAAGTCAACGGCCTGGAAATGACCTCATCCGGCATGGTGCCTTTTTTTTTTTTTTGCCTGGCCTAATTAATGGTGCGCCGTGCCGGGCTCCTGACAGCGGGCTTGTAAAGTGAGATTTGTGCACTGCTCATTATCATTGATGAAGTGGAGTGTCAGCCGTGCCAGGCAGCTCACCCACATGGGGTTGACGTGGGTGAGCTGCTGGTTAGGGGGAAGTCGTCATCCCAGGCGCCGCCAACGCCGCCTCTCCCGTTGTCTCCGCTCCGCCAGATTAATTGCTCCCGCACCGCGTTTGTGGTCGAATTGAATTGTAATGAGTCATAAGGATACTTGAGGAGTCTGATTGTGCAATGTAGGAGGGTTAAGGCGGTTGAACCGGCGGAAACAAGTGGGAGGATGCCTGAGCTGGGAGTGGAGGCCCACACTGCATTTTTAACTAGACACAGGCAAAGTACTACCAGGTATGGTGCAAAAGCCTTATTAAAGCCTTATTAGAATAACATGAGAACTTCATGTGGATATTACATTTGTACTCTACAATAGAACACATAAGAAACCAGAAAATGGACAGATCCATGGACAAATCTAATAAAAACATTAGTTCAGGGATCGCCATTGCTGTCCCCACGGGCACTTAACGTTCCTGCAAGTCATGTTTTGAAATGTGGGACATTTTCTAAAATTGTGGGAATAATGAGCGTTGACACATGAGAAGTCCCTTAAGATAGTATTACTACTTCTACTACTCCTTCGACTACCACTACCATTTTTATCATTATTGTGATCTGTACAGTTTTACTATAAAGGTCCTGTTTGCCTTTCGTAGTACTCAGTGACCTACAACAGTAAAGTAGCCTGCAGCCCCAAAAAGATTGTTGACCCCTGCATTAGATGTATATAATGTAGTAATGAATGTAGTTACATGCTGCATCAATACTGCATGTAATATGTTATGGTTTCAAAGAGCAGGTACCGTAAATTAACAACTATAATGTGTATTCTGTTCATATCAGATCTGCTTCTGGAAATATTTGATGTATAATTCATTCAGTGATATATTTATGTAAGACTGGGGAAATTACCTTAATTAGTTACACTTTTAGTGGAAACTGTCTTTTGAGTTATTACGCCAATTATATTTCATTTACACCATAATAGAGCATCTTTGAATTCAACCTTGAACAAAAAGTCTAAAGCTGTGGTTCTTAGACTCATCCAGACAGTAGGATCCCAAAAACCTCCGATGTTGAGTGTAGATCCCAAAATATCCATTGGGTCAGGCTGGTCGACTGCTAGTCTGCTGGTCGACGCAGCGTTCTGACCTACACATGGATGACCAGTGCTTGGCCAAGGTTCGCTCTCATATGACTTGGCAAGGAACGTTCTGCAGTGGTACAGTCTCTGCGCCATCGATCAACTCTTTGCTCAGGAGTCGGGCTCTTTGGGGGAATATAAGGGTTTTTGCTGACATGTCAATCAGTCGTACCCACCACCTCCACCCCACCGATCATGCTTGTCACTCAGACAAACCGAACGGCCCCTCTACTCTTAAACATACGAAAATATACACACACAGTCCCTCGCGTTGAGATGTTTCAGTGTAGATATTCACCATCAACCTCCAAGGTATTATGATAGTTCTTTACGTTCTTCCTCCTTCTCTTGCGTTTCATGTTTTCGTGCAGGTTTTAACTCTGCTGTGATTGCGTTGCAACGGCAACATGAATGTTAGGTGAGTGCAGGTGGTGTAGTGATGATTCCACGATCCAATTTATTATTGAATCTTTCCGTCTGGCTGAAAGGCTCTGACCTTGCCGTTCTCAGGCAGGGCGTGTGTGTGTGTGCGAGCGTGTGTAGAAGCAGTGGGTTCGGGGAGGGGTGCCCAACCGCCCATGGGCTGAGGAGACGTTATTAAAAAGTCCATTACCTCCATTCAAAGACAGACATAAGTCATGGTGCAGGACATCGAGATGTCAAAATCCAGATTGATCGGAGAAAAGAAGTCAAACTAGAGAGGAAAAGTGAAAAAATGGGAGGAAGCCAGAAGATCATGGCAAGCCTTCAACATCAGTCAGGGCCCTCAAATGGATCCGTCACCTCAAACATCCATCACACCCCACCCACTCTAATGATTCGCCCTCTCCTCCACTCTTGGACCAGATCCTGAAGGAGTTTAAGGATGAAGAGTGGGACATTGGCAATATCGTCCACACGCTGACCAACAGACGCTACGGCGAGAAGTGCATTGCCTACGCCGAAAGCCACGACCAGGTAAGGCCTGCCACTGCCCCCATTGCTGCCATCACGATGGTCCTCTACCTCCTCACCCTTCAGATAATTTGAGTAACTACTAAGCCTGATTTTTTCCCTCAGGCCTTGGTTGGAGATAAGACTCTGGCGTTCTGGCTGATGGACAAAGAGATGTACACCAACATGAGCGCGCTGATGCCTCTAACTCCCATCATCGACCGTGGCATCCAGCTGCACAAGATGATTCGCCTCCTCACTCACACCTTGGGCGGCGAGGGTTACCTCAACTTCATCGGTAAGCCACTTGGTGGACTCGATAATGATGAGCAGATGCCATTAACTGTGACAGATTTCCAAAGACTGATTGTTTGCAGGCTGTCTATTGTTTAAGTTTTGAAGTATTTTCGAATGCAAAAACGATCCTGGCAAGTCTTCGGCATCGCTGGATTAGTCTCTCAAAGCTTTTCCATCAGTCCTCTGAAACTTAGTCAGTGTCTCGGTATGAACCTCTGCAGGCTTAACAGCTTGAACAGACACTTTTTCTTCGATTGCACTTTGGAGAAATGAGGGACAAATCGTTGTGCTCTCACCCTCACGTTTTTTGCACAAGATGACCAAAAGTAACAACACAGTATCAGCCTGTTGCAAAAATTGCTTTATTATCAGACTTTATTCACAATTATATCAGATTCTGTGGTGTGCTGTGGAGTCACACTGTGACTGAGGGTAGTTAGTGTGTTTTGGGGCGGCCATCACTTTTTGGCTGCTCCGCTCTTAAGCAGTTGGCCGTTTGCTACTTTATTAGACTTCCTCTGCACCGCTCTCTTCACTTCCCATTACGAGGAGCCCGCCGGCCGGCTGGGCTCACCGCCACATGACCTTGTTTTCTGTCAATTACAGTGAAAAGTGTCCCGCCGCATTACCAAAATCCCTGAAAGATGATTAATGTGCAGCAAATAAAATCCTGGCGATAAAACTAACCATCTCATCGTGGGAAGAGAAATACTTTTTTTTTAAAAAGGCGCAATTATATAGCACGTCATAAAGTCTGTAATGGGATCGTTGACGTGTGTTCGCATTATGAGTCCGTGCGGCCGTTTCTGAGCGGTCAATTCGAGTTCCTGGGCTTGTGTCCGGCTCCTTGAAGGTGATTCCGCCCCCACCACTGACACACACACACATGCACTCTGCTTGCCGTACCCTGTGCAAGTATTCCAAAGGCATCAATTTTTAGTCAATGAGATGATTTACCTATTCAATTCATCGGCAACTGCGGGGATGGTTGTCCATCTGAGTGTGGCTCTAAACACACTCCTCTACTGTGTGCAGGAGTGGAATGCTGGCCACAGGCATTGTGTTCTCCCTCCATCTGGGGAAAACGTTTTCTATTACATTTGTGGCTCTCTTTGGAGGACAGATCTGCGGTGTGCGTCGTGGCTGAAGATAAGCGTCAAAGTAAGCTCCAGAAGTGCGGCCGACACGGGCTCAGACTTATTTTCCAGAGCTCACGGCCAAACGCGGGACAAAAGCCCTCTGAAATCAGATCGGCTTTTCAAACGGATCCAATCCCACGCTGCCGCTCAGGCACCCGTCATATTCACCGGCCATCTAAGCCTCGGTGGCGTGTCTTTATCGAGGCCTGCTGCTGGAGATAATAAAGCGATAATTAACAGCGACCTTGGCAGGAGGGAATGGCGCGGCACTCTCTGCACTCCCCAAGTGTAAATCATCAGCATCAAGCTTCACCGTCCTTATCCCTGGCGTTGCAGCTCCACCTGCTGACAAGGTGCGCGGTGTGAGCTTGGCAGCCCAATGCTGCCTTCATGGCCCCCGGCCTAATTATGAGTGGACACTCGTCTCATAGCATCACATCCATGTACATGATTAAAGGGCAAGAGCGCTTCTCGTGTGTCGCTCCTGACTCAGCGGTGCCTTCAGGTTGGTCAGCGTCAACAAGCCAGATACCTCAAAGTGGCGTTGTGTGTGTGTGTGTGTGTGTGCCTGTGTGTGCCTGTGTGTGCTGGTGCGTTCAATAGTTGAGAGCAGGGAGCTGCATCAAAGCAGTTTTTTGGTGATTGACACCACGAATGGGGCCCTCACTTTGAAGCGTGTCACACAGTTGACCTCATGTGGTCAGCTGAAGGATATTTGACAGTAATTATGTCAGAGTGTGTGTGTGTGTGTGTGTGTGTGTGCATGTGTGTGTGCATGTGTGTGTGCATGTGTGTGTGTGGTTGGAGAGATGAGGGAAGAGTCAGGATGCTCTGCTCTCTGATCTTAACAATGCTGCGTTTACTGCTTTTGTCTCAATTTCTGTATGTGTGTAAATAAGGAAATCAGACAAAAGCAGATAATAGCAATAGATATGCACAGCCTTTGTGGTGAGTGACTGAACAACTCAATGCTGCACATATGGTAAACACTCCACACTTAACCGTAGATTTGCATTTTAGTCCTCTAGCTATACAGCATACACCCACCCACACTAACAATTTCTTTCCATTCTGCATTCCAACACATTATTGTTTGCATGGTAACGTAATCTCCATAGTTGAATAGTTTGTATTTCTTAAGAAAACATAACCATTACAGCGATGATATTTCTGTTTCTGGGTTCCGTGTCCTCTGGACATGAGCTGTAGTTTTCAGACCTTATTTGAAGTTCATCCCTCCATTCTCCATAACAAAATGCTGCCTGGACATTTTAAATCTGGCAGACTTGTCAAGATGGTCAATATACAGTAAAGACATCCGAGCCTTCGGGCAGAGCAGCGCTTCACATCGCTTCTACAGAGCTAGCGCGAGGGTTTGTATGCGCGTGCAGGCATATGTGCGTGTGTGTATGTGTGTGGAAAGTCCTATTATTGTAAGGACAGTCTGCTCTGTCTCACATCTCAATTTAGAAGAATCCGTCTCTGAATATTTCGTTTAGCTTTTCTTTTTTTCCTTTTTCTTTGGCTGTCTAAGTGAATGCATGTCTCACTGGGACTGGTGAGATCTTCTCCTAATGGCCACCAGAGGCTTGAAACTTCACATTAAAAAATCTGTCCAGTCCAAGCCACTTGCTTGGTGCAAGGTTTGGCTGCGGGGCCTCATGGATGCCACAGCGTATTTGTGACTGCACCGCGTCTCCACTGAAGAGGTTCTTGTCCTCCATGGGTTCTCCACGGTTGACAGATGCTAACTTGTTTGTTGATGCTGCCAGCAACTTTCTGC
Organism: Carapus acus; assembly: GCA_900312935.1. Taxonomy (NCBI): domain Eukaryota; kingdom Metazoa; phylum Chordata; class Actinopteri; order Ophidiiformes; family Carapidae; genus Carapus; species Carapus acus. The sequence continues at coordinate 29,295 of OMPJ01022041.1, forward strand.
CTTTCCATCATTCACAAATGAATCTGTGCGTTTAATATGAGCGGAATGGTGGAGGCGGTGTGGTGTCCTGGAGGAGCAGAGAACAGCGGGCTTGTAATAAGTTTCCTTTCCTTTAATCAGAGATTGTGGAATTGTTTGGATGGAGAGAAAAAACTGCACAAATCAAAGTATAATTTCCTCATTCTGTCAAATAAAGCCTGATGGAGGAGGAGAGCTGACGTTGAAAGGATGCCAGCTCGTCGATGAAACAATGCAGAGAGTCTGTGTGTGGGTGAGGAGACAACAAAAAAAAACGGAGATGCTGTTATTTATTTATTAGTTTGTTTATTTTTGAGCTGCAAACAAGTCTTCAAAGATTGATCCAGGGGGCGTCTGAGGCGTTTTGCTTTTAAAACAGCCAGGAAGGGATCAACCTCAAATTGGGGTGTGAAAAAGGTCATCAAGTGCATTTATCTTTTTATATACAAAACAAAATGCATTAGTGGACAGAGAGAGAGAGAGAGAGAGAAGGAAAATATAGTGCCTGCATGATCATCTCATTGGCCGGATTAAACCCTTTCACGGGCCGGATCCAGCCTATGGACCTCATGTTTGACACCCGTGATTTAGACCACCATGCCAGACCTTCTGTCCAGAGTCTGAGTTTGAAACATTGCACACCTGAGGCAATAACATAGAAGCTCCCACAAGCCCCTGCCTCTCAAATATCCTCTTGCTGGGCTTATCCCTCCACCTCACGACGTAGCTGTGTTTTAAACAAGGAGACAGGTGGGAGAGTCTCAGTGTGGAGGGCATTGCTGCGTTTAGATTTTTGGCAGTCGCGTCAATGGATCAAGAGCGAATAGTCAAAGTGGTATTTGGAGGTGCCCCATCTGGAAAAACCCATTTATTTACTCCTGATGGACAGGAAATGGCATGCATGGCTGGAGGACGAGTGGAAAGCGGGGATGTGGATGTGCGTCGTGACGAGATGGATACTGTAAAGGTCTTCAGAGTGGCAATGACATTAAAGCGGCGAGTTGTGTGGCGGTAATGAAACGCCTCAGTGGGTTTTATCATTACATCAGCGGGGACGCAGTGGAAACACTTCCTGACTTTCAACACCACCAGAAACTTTGGATAACCTTGCTGATTTACCGTCTAAATAATGGAGCTAAAATTTCTCCTCCTTCGTATTCATGGAATTGAGCAACTGCCTGCCGTTTGCGCACTGCGGCCTTCCACATTTCCGCCCTCATACATTTTAAAGAGTTCATCCCCAAAAAGAGAAAGCGTTCTCATGGTGGAGGTCTTTGATGACCACAGTGGCCCTGACTCTGTCGTTGGACCAGATAAACCACCAAGGGAACGTGGCAGTGTTTGTGTCCATCACCTCTGTAACAAAGGATAAATCCTGTCACATGATCACTGCATCCCATCCACAGTTTGCTCTGTTCCCTCTTTGCACAATTCCTGGTCCAGCTCTTCCTGCCCCATCCCCCATTTCCAATTCCTCTGTTGATCTGTCCCCGCCAGAATTCCTCTATTGGAAAGCACATTGATCCTCGGCCCCTGCAGGGCAGGGGCAGACGAATAATTAACAATTCCTTCCCCTGCCAATTATTGAGGAAGGCGTGCAAGTGCTCCACCCTTATTTGATGGCGGGCCATTCTTAGGTGTAATACAAAGCACTGGCTGACTAACCGTCTGATGTGACCTTGTGTAAACATGGCCGTCTTGCTATTAATCACATTGTTATTGGAAGCATACGAAGGCGGTCTGACATGAACAGAGATTTGTTTTTGCTGTCAGTTGACATTGTGTATCACGGTACTTCCCCTACTTTGACCGTAGAGCATGTCAAAAACTTGTATGTACCCCTGCCCTGAATGCATTCGCTCTCTATACAGGATTGAGTTTTGCAGAGGGACATTTTGTACTGCATATTTCCTGTTGCATATTAACACACCATTGGAGAAGAGCATACAGCACAATAGGGGCGTTAACAACTTTTACGCTTTAAAGAGCAATGTCTGCGAATCATACGAAGGCCTCTTACGTTAGCAAAATCCTACATCTTGCTTCCAAAATGGTGGTCTTATATGGCACTTGAAGACGGATTGACAGATGTCCATCATTGCAGTCCAAATACTGTGGATTTCACGTGAAACAGTGTGGCACCAAAGTATATGGTCACTATAATCGTTCAGTGTGTAGAAGGTCTAAAATACACAACTTTCTGGGTGGTTGTATTGGTATGTAAGCATATCGACAGATATGTTTGATAGATTCATGGAGAGATGGGTTGACATTCTAAGGGTCATGTAGATATATATGGAGAGCGATAGATTGATAAAAGTGAGGAAAATGTAATATTCCATAGCAGTATGCAAACAGGAGTGTGACTAAGTCAGACAGAATATGAGCACTAGCAACATGCAGCCTCTGTGTTTGTGTTTCTGAGAATGTGTGTGTATGAGTGCAGTGTGTATGTGGAGGCAAAGAACCAACCATGTCACTCATTTGATTCAGAGAATCAGTCTTTCGGGAGACGAGAGATCTCTGGAGAGTTGAGACAGGAGAAACCAAACGGCGCTCACTTCACTTTGGTCTTATAGGCTGCGGCAGCTGCCACTCAAACCAACACTCCTCTAGACGCTGACTTAAATAGCTTGCAGGTTTGCAAGACGTTATTTTAATACTTGCCATAGTTGATTACGGTAATCTTTATCACAAAGCGTCTTTTCTGCGAGGAGTCCACTGCCTTCACCACATTCAAACTACTGGTGCAAACGAAAAATAGAAATCCAATTCTGCATGCTCGACCACAGATGCTCCTCTTTTAACTCCTGGTGCTGGTGCAGGGGAATGGGGCATTGCAGAATCTGTGTTTCTGTGTATGTTTGTGAGAGAGAGAAGAGAGTGTTGGCTTCACTAGGGTGAGATGGAGAGTAGATTAAGTGTCTCGTTTTGAATTAGCTGTAACATAGAAGCCACGAGGAGTGTAAACCTGCAGAGACATTTCACAGCATCAGGCTGAGTTGGCTCATGGTTCAGCTAAACTATTGCAAAATAGCTAACACTCCAAGAGCTGAGAGAAGTGAGAGGAAAACTGTTGGTGGATAGATTTTGCCTCCCTTTTGTTGACCTTTTGACTACAATCTCTAACTTTCCCACCACTTTCCGTGAGATCACGCTGCATTGTGTTTTTTACATTTCAGTTCACCATGTGTCATACCAGGCCCGGGATTTGGGCGCAATCCAAGCCTGTGGCGGAACATAGGGATCAATTACAATGGTGATAAATGCGAGCGCAAGGGAAGAATTCATATTGCCAAATAATTGTGCGGAGGGAGGGAGAGAGGGATGAACAGAGGGCATCTTTTTGTCAGAGGCTAAATGAAGCATTGGAGTTGGTATGCTGGCGTGTGAGCTTCCTCCACACATCCATTAACTCCATTTTGTACGTTTCTCAAACTTAGGGAACCGCCTTAATTGAAATTAGTTACAGAGCGATTACCTCTCAAATCAAGAGGTAATATGCAGTTTTGTGACCATTGCTGTGGACACAGTATTGTTTGCTTGTGCTGCGGGCCAGGAGGTGACATGTTTTAGACTTTTCCTCTCAGGCTCATTATTTTGTACCGACAGCCTTAGCCCCTCATAGGTCCAGGTGTCCTTATTCATATGTGCATTTTAAATTGGGCCACGAACAACCTGAATAAAAATGCATTAAATTTGGGAATGGGGGAAGTTTTTTTGAAAATGAAAAGTTGAAGTTTTCTACAGTGTACAAAACCCCCTCTCGCTCCCAGATATTCAGGTACCACGTCTGCAAAAGTCTGTGCAATCACTCCTTGGAAATTCCTTGATTGAAGGCATTTTTTTTCCATTCTTGGGCAGCAACGTGGAGTTCGGTCTCTCTCTGCCACTCATGGGCCGGCTGATTCTCAGGGATAGATCCAGGTGACCCCACGGTACTGCCAAATGACAGTCCGGTGATTGCACTTAGGGAGACTCACTGAAAAAATAAAAAACACTCGACTAAGACAGAAAGTTTGAGGAGAGACATTGTTTCTTTCTCTGCAGATGAAATAACATCAGCAAGTGTTGAAGTCTCCACTCCACTGCCGGAGTTTGCGGTGGTCTCCGGGATCAGTGTTGTGTAATCTCAACATCCCTGTGTGACCACCAGCACAAAACTTTGGTGCATGCAGTTTTTCTCAGAAAACACAGCCCCATGTGTGCGGAAAAGAATAAGTAATCCTTCATTAAGCTAAGTGGCATCTGAGAAAAGATTCAGTGATGATGGTGCTGTGATGCGCCAGATTGTGACATCTAATTGTCACACCTGCATGTTTGCTCACGATGGTAACGTCAGGAAATTCATGGACTAGCATTTTATTTTTGCTGATTTTAGCACAAATTACTCCACACACCCACGCTAGCCACTGCTTAATGGCTCCATGCTGGCCCGGAGGGGTGTTCAACTGCACGCCGGTTAGCACTGAGTGGATGCAGATATCCGCCTCAAGCCAAGACAGCACCAGGTGATTGCGCTGATTAGCACATCCTCAGTCACGTCGGGAGAAGTAATCAGCAGCCTCACCTGTTGGAGGAGCACGTGCTATCCCCCACACAGCTCCACACACAAGTCTTACAGATGCGTGAGAACCATGAGGCGGGGTCACAGCTTCGAGAAGGAACAAGAAGGAACGCCACCCTGCCTTTTTTTTTGGGGGGGGGGCGTGTTAGGTGAGGAGACTGGGGAGATGGAGGGGGGCAGTGGAGCCTTTGGGTTTGAACAGTGTGATGTGCACGGTGACATTGATCGGTTTCAGCTTCTTCCTGCAAGAACGTGCAACGTGCTGCACTCGCTCTTCCTCCCATCAACTACACGTTTGCAATGCCGTGCAACACAAAGGCGGCGGTGGCGGCAGCTCCCTGGGGCTCGACAATGCCACTCGGGGAAATGTAGAAATTCAAAAGTAGGTGTTGACAATACAGACTTAGGAAGAGAAATGTAATGTAATGAATTATGAACAGTGGTAAATTATGCAGTGAGCATCAGGTATTTATGTGTTACTGCACGCCAGTTTTCTGAGTGTGGACTTTATTTTGGAATGACTCCTGAAGAGTTCCTCTGAGTAATCACGCAGTGATTTGCTAACAGCTGCTGCCTGAGTTGCTGTCTTTCCTCCCTCTCACTTAATCTCGCTTCGAGTAATTCTTGCAAGTGTTGTGTCCATTGCAAATGTTTGACCAATATTTCATCGTTTTATCCACTCTGGGCATGTCCTCGTCCTCCTCTGTTCAATACGCTCGGCCTTTCAGAAATACGGACAGGTCGGAGACTGAGCGTGGCGCCACAATATGGCTCGGCAATCACAAGTTGAGCCGTCTACTCAGGTCCCACCGTGCCACCATGTTGTCTCTTTTATTACTTCCCGCTCATGCAGCGCCCTCTCAGCGGATTTCTTTTCTCCAGCCCTCTGAAAACTTCTTCTGAAAGCTCTCTGTTCCTGCACTATATGCCACCATTTCAATTATTGCACCTGGAGGTGAAATAATGATCCTGTTTGCATTCAGCAGTAGTTGCACAACCACTACGGTCTGAAACTCAAGCTACTTCCGATTTACTTTCTTCACTGACTGAATTGAAAGGATGATGATGACAAATAAGGACAAAAGCGGCTGTGCCAAATGTTAATTTTGCATTCCGTCGCTGGAGACACAACAAAACAAACAAAGTAAATGAAAACACCAACCACACAGAATGGGGCCTGGTGTTGATCCCTGCGGCACACCAGAAGTGATAGTATAAAAGACGCACCAGAGTCAAACTTAAAATTTTGACGTTTCATTCCGACACCCACTGGTGTTCGGCCTCACTAAATTAGACACACATCTTGTTGCTTGGAGCCGATTTTCACCGTGAACAATCACAACAGGTACGTTAGTGTGCCAAGGAGGCGTCTCCCAAACACAGACAGACACACGCACGCGCTGGAGCACACAGATGCAAGTGCTGGTGGAGCTTAGGAATAAGAGGAGACAAAGTCTGACTCGTAATCCGTCTTTACATTTGGAGTTGGGCTGTGTAGGAGGCTCATTATTCACACAGATGTCTCATGGAAAACCTCACTTTCTCTCTCTATCCCTCCTGTCACTCTTCTCTTCTTTTGCCTTATCTTTGTGTCCCTCTCGCCCGGTCTCCGTCTTTCATTTCTCCCCTTCCTCTCCTCCTCTGCCTTTCTCTCCTCCCTCAGTCTCTCCTTCTACCATCCTCTCTGTCTTGCTTGTCTCCAGCTCCCCCTCTGCCTTTCCTTATCTTGCCCTCTCTTGTCGCCCTCTCGCTCTAACCCCCTTTCCTTCTGCTAGTCTCTTGACTTCTGTCTCGTTCTTTCTCCCCCATAGGCTCTCCTTCACTCTCCTCTCGCCCTCTCTCGTTCTCTCTGCAATGGGTGTGTTCTCAATGCAGTTTTCCACTCACTCTGTGCTTTCTTTCTCCTTCTTTCACACCTAGTACATGCTGCATTTCATTACACTCCGCTCCATCACTATCCGTCCAATCCCCTTTACTCCATCAACCAGATTTTTTTTTAAGTGACCTTTTGATATAGGTGGCCGGCCAGTGTGGCTGGAATGGTGGTGTTGGAGTTGATGGTGGGAGTGGGAGTGGTTTGACAAGGCGTCTTTGCACACAACAAACAGCTAGTCTTCCTCCTATTGTCACGCCTTTCCCTGTCTCGTCTCGGCGTGCTTCTCCTCCCTCTGCCAGGAATTCAATTATCCTGACTGTTGTTTTATGATTTTTGCTTGACATTTGGCGGCGGATTCATTATCTCGTCATGGTGCCTGACAGGACAGCAGCATCACAACCACAAGACAGAGTGTAGTAACTCCTACACTTGTGCTCCTTCGGCTTTGTCGTGTGCTGTTTGCTCTTTCGCATATTCTAACATGGAATTTGCGTGGGCACATTGATGTGAAACAGTGACTAAATAGCAGCATGGGAGAGCTAGCGGTGCAGAGGATCTTGCAAATTTTGCCAAAACTTAAACTTCTACAACTGTAATGAGTAGTCTGTGAGAGTGTGTCAGTGAATATGATTTTGTGTGTGTGTGAGTGAGGGATCGACATCTCCTGTAGAATTCCCTCGCTTGCATGTATGTCAAACTCTTCAATGCCTGTGCTGCAATATCTACTCTGCTGTCAACATTGGCTGGCAAGTTTGCTATATAAATAAATAATCTCCTGCTGAATTAATGTCGCATATATTTTGTTGGGCGGGGGAGAGTCAAAACTGGAAAACCAAAGCTGCAGGATTTGCTCACATGCCGTTTTCACCCTTGTCGACTCTTGGTTTGAAAAGCTATTCATGAAAGGGCCAAACTCCCGTGTGGCAGGACGGGCATGAATGGTGAGAAGTTGCACGAGTTTTGCAGGAGATGCCTCGGGAGCCGTTGTCGAGGGTTCCAAGCCTGTTGATGCTGAATATGCTCTATGCCCACTTTGGTCTCTGCAGGCTTTTTCTGGTGAAAAATTTGCCAAAGTTTATGCGAGTATGCATCAGCCTCTGCATCATTCGCGACATCACCTCAGCCAATCTCCTCCATGTTGCAGGGAATGAGTTTGGGCACCCGGAGTGGCTGGATTTTCCCCGAGAGGGAAACAAAGACAGCTACCACTACGCCCGCCGGCAGTTTAACCTGTTGGATACAGAACACCTCCGATACCGCCAGCTCTACGCCTTTGACCGGGACATGAACCGCACAGAGGACAAGTACGGCTGGCTGGCTGCTGGACCTGTAAGGACATACACACACAAAAATACACGCACAAAAGCTCAGTGACTGAACTGCCTGGAATAGAACTTGCTGCTGTATATCTGGGGCATCGTTAAACCAGCACATATCTAAATGTATGTATTTCTCAGCTGTTGAAATGGGATGGCATGGATGTAAAAATAATGACAAAAAAACTTACATATTCTCAAAATATTACAGCTAAATTACATTCCCTAATGTCCACCTGGTGATGATATCGTGCTATAACAAAAATACTAAAAAAACACATTCTGGGAATTAGAAATGTGCTTCTAACATTACTGCCGGCATGCAAATTGGAAAACAAAGACAACGACGGTCATGGAAATCAATCCGGTCCGAAACTAATGGTTAGACAAAGGCAACCAAAAATATATAATATCACTATTTGCCCCTCTCCCTCTTTTCTTGTTATCGGAATTTCCATTAATTGTGATTGCTTTATTTCATACTAAGGAGATATTCCTCAGCATCCTGCTTCACTCACTAGAGTCGAGTGCTGACAAACGTGTCTGTAAACCGACATATGTGTGCCAATGACAATATACAGTATTATTGCCTCTTCCTGTTCAGGGAATCTTTGAGAATGAAATTTAGCTGTAATTTTGTCTAACAGCTTGATGCATTCAAATTTCCCCATAGATTTTTTAAAGTATAACCAAATATGGGACCATACTCGATATTCACCTCTGTCATGTAGCACCTAATTACTCCCCTGTTTTCCCACCGCAGGTCACAGCAAGTAAATGTCATGGCATAGATTTTGTGTTTGCGACCCAAAAACTTGACCCAGGCAGCTGTTTGTGCAAACCATCTCCCCTTGTGACTCGGACATTGTGTGACCTAAAGTATCCATAGATTAACACGTCAAAGGTCAAGGCAGTGCCTAGTTTGCTCAGTGTGTGCTTTGGTTTGTGCATGCCACTAGCCCATGCTTGTGTCCACAGCGAGCTGTTTCCTGGAGCCAAGTGCTGGAAATTCACAGATAAATTGTTTCTGCTAATCGTCGCTTGACTCTTTGCCCTCGATCAACACCAATCTTTACTGATTTTGTTCAGCCCATGCCAAAGTGAAGAGTCAGTTTCCAGCAGGCCTGTGGATAAATGAGGGAGTTGCTTTTAGCTGTGTCTTGTTTCTCGAGGCTGCTGTCAAGGTGAACAGTAATGATTCCGCTATCACGCTGCCACCGCCTCATCGCTGCCTTAGATTCGAGCCTTTGGAGTGGGATGGGGGGAGCAAATGATGTAGTGCTGCATTTTCCACTCGAGGGGGTTGGTCGCAAAGTAATGGGATGATGCAAATGGAGAGCGTGTGCCCAAATTGACAGGGATTAGACCAGAGTCGGTGTAATCGATTCAAAAAATCCTTGCATCCTCGATTCCGTCCTCAGATTAGAGCTACTTCACCTTGCTTGTGTTCCACTTGCAGCCACTTCTTCTTGCAAGAGGCGAGGCAGGGACAAAGCGGGCAGCGTACGTATCAGAGAGTATAATTACGGGTGCACGCAGTTTGAAGGATGGTTTCAACATGTAGCACTATTGATCAGAAGCACCTCATGCTCCTGCACGCCGCCCTTTAGCCGCTCAGGACTTTGTGATTTCTGGTTGTCAGAGGTATAAGGCAAGGGAACGGCTGCAGAGCTCGGCCGGCTAAGTCCCGCACTCCTTTGGGGAAGTGGCGGAAAGAAACGCTGATCTCCAAGGATGCGTCTGGCAGGCATTATGCATATATTTGGCAGCACGTCCTGACCTGGAGCGCAGCGGGTCTCTTATTCCCACCTGCTCGCTTAGAGGCCATACGGTGGCTGACAGCGCATTGAAGGTTTCGCCTGAGTGCACTCGCCTCCGAGATCTCTCTCCATGTTAGGCATGCGATGACGAGTTTGAGGACATCGTTTTGCTACCCCTAAAGGTCTGAACAGCTGGGTAATTAAGGAAGAAGATGTTGACCATTAATCACCTCAGAAGAGGGTGGGGCAAGAGGTGGGTGGGGTGCTAAACTCCTCCAACTTCAAGTGGTGGCTCGGTTGAAGGGTCCTTCAGCCAATCAGAATGAGCGGTAAGTGCTACAGCTGGCTGAAGAAGAGGGCAATTTCTTGTAATTATTAATTAGACTGAGTAATTATCTCATTTTTTTTCCTGTCAGGAAAGAGGGAGTTCGCAAGAATGTTCCCTGACTTTTAGCACCAGGAAAAACTAATTTCAAACACACCTGAAAGAGAACTCGGTGGTAATAGTTGAACAATCTGAATTAGCGCCAACATTACTGTCCTCAGAAGCACTGCGATTGGTGAATGGAAGGTAACAAAAAGTGTCTGGCTTTGGGACGCGACGGACGACCAAACCTCATTTTCCGGCTAATTAATGCAGCAGTCATATGAGACTTTAACAAACTGTGTCCTGTGTTTTTACATGAAAAAGCGTCTCTCCCCCGCCAGAGGGGCTCTGGCACGGCTCCAGCTGTGAAAACACTCAGGCAGCTCTCATGTAGAGATGCCGAGAGAGCAAGACACAGAGAGAGAGAGGGGCTCCGTTTGGCGTAAAAAGACTCCATCATGTCAGCTGCTTTTTTTCCCCTGCTGGTCCCGACTGCGCTTATCTCTACGCTCAGTCGCCAACGCGCCACCCTGGAATTGGCTTTGGGGAGCCAGGTTCTAAAAATAGGGGGCGGGCTGACACTGATCATCTCTGCTAATGACACAAGCACAGTAGCCCGCTCGGCAGGAGAGCGGCGGTTCCCTTCGAGTGCAGCTGTCGAACGCTGACAGCGAGCCGTACACCACCTTAGGCACCTGCTTGATGCCTATTGGTACCACCTGAAATTTGACGTGGGGATGCGTCACTTGACTGTTTGGAAATGTGGAGTCGGCTGATATGATGCGGCTCGGTGTGACTGTCTCAATCCAAAGATGGCTCCTTCAATGACTATTCATAAGCAATCATTCTTCCCTCCCCTTTTTTTCTTTGCCCCTGCAGGCCTTTGTCAGTGCCAAGCACGAGGGGGACAAGGTCATCGCCTTTGACAGGGCAAACGTGCTCTTTATCTTCAATTTCAATCCCACCAAGAGCTTCCAGGACTATAGGGTGGCTGTGCAAGTTCCAGGAAAGTATCCTTTCAAACTATTGTCCACCCAGCTGCTGATGATTTCTTTTGAAGCTCTCAGGCAGCTGCCACGCTTGCTGCCGGCACGCCACAGAGTAACGACGTCTTTGTTAGTTGGGATGAGGCGGCAATGTGTCTTAGGGTGGCAAAATTAATGAGTTTCAGGCACAATCAGGTAGGTCTGGGTTAAAAAAGGTTGCACTGACGCAGGAATGGAGCGATATGAATAACATATGATCCTTGTCCATGGCAGTGATTTTCAATTCAACAAAGTTTGCACCCTCTCAGATCGATGCGACGATCTTTTATTACACAAACACGAGACTGAAAGCGCTCACTCTGCAGCCTTTGATGCCTAATTCGGCTTCTTTTTGCCCCCTCTCAAGTGAAACTAAACGTCATCTGAAACTGAGAGGGAATGAACGCTGAAATTGACACAGCTGAATCAAAGAATGTCTAAATAAAGATGAAATAGTGAGAAAGACAAGTGAGAGGAGAGGTGTGCAAGGACAAAAATTGCATGTGCCCGCGTGTGCGAGGTGTCGTCTAAATAATTTAAAGGAGCCTTTTTATAGAAATGAGTTTTTTAAAGAGATGCGCTGATGGTTGAGGTGAGAAGTTTGGGTCAAATATTTCAAGCTGGTGCACATTCTGGAGATCATGGTAACCAGTGATGGAGCAGGCACAATACAGCGGTATTATTTATTTGTTCAACCTGAGGACAAATCTTGGGTTGCTCAAGGTCACTTTGACATTGCTGTAGTTGGAGTTTGGAATGGTACCAGCAGCGCTCTAGTTTCAAGATGGCTGCTTTACCTCAACGATGTCAAAACACAGGAACAAGCTAAAGGGTTCTTGAAAAAATTACACTGCTGGTCAAAAGTTAAGAACACCCTAACTTCTCCAGAATTTTATTGAAAATGCTGCAGTTTAATGTTGCAGTGTACTCTGAAAATGAAACATTGGACAAATAAACAATTGGTGTCAAAAAAAGACATGGTAGAATCAATTTAGAAACCAAAACATATTCTAAACCCTTGGCAGAGACAACAGCGGAACACACTTTTGCTCAATCTTAAACCCTGGCAGTTTTCTGCTCACCTTTTCAACATCTGAAGCTGTTCATTGGACCGAAATTGCTTTAATTTCAAAATTTGGGGTTGGCGTTGCCTGTTTGAGATAGCGACATACTTGAGCATCATGTGACTGTGTGTCTCGAGTGACAAACACCTTCTTGTGTGTTTCCTGACGCCTTTGTACCACATGACAGGATAATTTGAGATGCAGGTTCACTCGTCATACACGATATAATACAAATCTAAGATGATAATATGCCCCGATACGTGGTGGGCGGATTATCTCCGTCATAAAAACACATTTTCAATTATATTCATGATTTTTATGGTCAGACATTAAGGAATGGGGCAACGTAGGGGGGCTGAAAGTCATTTTCCAGTTTACGACGCGAGGTGAGAAATGTGCTGCTCCTCCATTTGTCTCACTTCTCGATGACAGGTAGAGCCTCCAAATCCTTGCGATTCACCATCGTAGCGTGCGATGTAAACACTTTCACGTCTCGGCTCTTCTTATGAGCAAACCTGTTATTTTGTCGCCTTTTTCACCAAATGTAATCACTCCTATAGATATGTGGGTCCCCAGGCTAACGAGAGGATCAGAGAGCAGCGGCCCTTCTTCCTCCCCTGGGCCAATAGCTCCATACTGGCACTTGGCCTGGCGTTGACGTTGAGGCGAACACAAGCCGGTTGTTTATGGCGTTGTTGTGATGTTATTAGAGGAACATTACTGCAGGGCCCAGTGACTCAGAAAACGCCGTCTTTAGCAGCAGCGGCTGTCTGTCTTGCCGGCCAGTAGCACTGACGAATTTAATGAGTCCCAGAGTTGTGATTACAGCAAGCTTAATGATTAGGGATGCGGAGGGGGACAGAAAGCTGATGGATTTAGATTTATTATAATTGACATCATTGTCTTTTGGGGGCTGGCTGCCAGCAGTTTCCCCCTGACGAATGTGACGCTGCGCTGCTTTCCCAGCTACAACCTCAATAAAGCAACAGCGAGTTTGTCCGTCTCATCTACACTCTGTGGCCACAAATCACTGCACACCAGTAGTCTGGTAGTGAAACGCTACTGCAAAAATTTACCGAACAATGAGACTGAGGCAAACAACAGCCATTTCCCATGCTGTTTTATTTCATTCTCAACAACGCAATGAAACCCTACAAGGAAAGCTTTGGGCCAGGCCAAAGATTCTCAGATGGACAAACCTGAAGTTTCAATCAGCCTGGTTACCAAGACTTGGTCACTGCAGGTCACATACTGTATATTCTTGAATGGGCTTTAATTGATGTACCGTATTATCTGGCCTACAAGTCGCTCTGCAGTAAATGTCGCACCAGCTAAACAATGTACTGTATCAAAGCAGAAAAAAAATTGTATTAGTCACATTTTCATTCATCAAATTTATTTTACAAAATCCGAGACCAAGAATAGCCATTGCATCATGAAAATCAAGTTGTGATGATAACAATAGCCGAAAGAAAAACAGGCTGAAGAGGTGTACAGCATGCTAGCATAACACCTTGATGGTTATTCAGCCACATGAAGCATAGACCACAAACTGAATACGTGTCTGCTTTGAATGATTTTAGCAGTAGCAGATAGATTAAGCATAAAAAAACAAGCTATTGAGTTTACTAAAGCCTGGATTTCACTCCTAAACACCATATCCATTGAATTCTTCTTCCCCGATGTCGCCTCTGAACAACTCCGGAGGTGGATGAAGCGCTGCTTCCTCTTGTGCACAGAGGCGGCAGCAGCTCTGAAATTACCGTAATTACCATAATGTTTTATCCATAAACATAATATTAAATTTTAGTGGTACACGAGAAGTAGATAATGGTGCACAAGCCGAGGGTGCCCTTGCACAGTTGTCAGTGTGACAGTAACACTTGAAATTATATATTTTAATGATTTAACATATAAGATGCATCAGAGTATAAGTCCTATCCACGGCCAAACTATGTAAAATAGTGCGACTTATACTCCAGAAACAATTGCAGGTGTTTTCAAGTGCCTGATGGAATTTCACAGATTGTACACACTGATGACATAGAAACAATTTTGCAATTCCATTCTGTAGTATATATGAAGCAATGAATGCAGATTCCTTCTTTACAATATCTCAGGACTATAGCTTTAAATAGCTAATATTATGATTGAGATAAATCCTAAGTTTTTTTATGCTTATGTCAATTTTTTTCTTGCACAATGAAATATTAGCTTACAAGGCTCTCAAGTTTGACTTTGGAAAAGGCTAAGGACCTCTGAACTAATGAATGATAAATTTATGGAAATTTGTTTTACAACTTTATTCCGCCAATAACTGGTGAAGGGGAAAGGAAGTGCGGCTCGGAGATGTACTGGGGTATACGGTACCGCAAGACCCAAGTCTTGACCCGATAAAATGAGATTCGACATTCAGCCAGCTGGACTCGGCTCCCTCTTCATGTTCCAGTCTCAAAGGTGTTTATGGTGTACGCAGAGGGAGCCCTAATCGAGTTTATCGAGCGATTGAAACCCACGGCAGGAAGTCGGTCTAATCTGTCGCTATCACTCATTAGCGATCCAGCCTGTTTTATGTGCTGCCGCTGTCAGTTTTCGGCTCTCCCTCGCCATTGACGGGAGTGAAGCATTAATCACCTTGCCACGCGGGTGTCGGCAACAGCGTTTTTGAGGGTTTATTTTCATTTAGACGGCGCCTTTTAGCTCCCTCCTGGTGCTTCTTTTGATGTTTAAGGAGAGGCCTCAGACACGGCGAGGGTTGGGAGGAAATGCAAATAACGGCAAGGGCAAAGCTCAGGCTGTCATTATGCGCACACGGAGTAAACACACACTGAGGCAAACACTCGGCGTGCGTGTGTGTGTGTGAGGAAGGTAAACGTTCAGGCTGCACGAGGAGATGCAGATCCTCCAATGGGAACGTGTGCCAAGGAGCCAATTAGAGGAGAAGATAGATGAAAGTGCCACTCAGAGGCAGAGGAGGTAAACAAGACAGGCTCAAAGAGTCCAAAAGTGCCTTTTCATTACACTCAGCTGTCATATACTTTAACTTTCCCCAAACCTATGCTATGGTCGGGGAACGCCACAACAAAATCTAACTCTTGTCAGTGTGTATGGAGACAAGTAATTGTTTTTTCATGTGTGAAATCGCATAAGAAAGGACGATAAAGGGAATCGTAATGGGAATCTGGAGGCAGTGTCAAATGGATCATGGACTATTTTTGTGTTCATATGTGAGCATATGTTTTGCCATGAAAGCCGGCACCTCGTGGGTCGCCACGGGCTGAATGCAGCCGATATGGGCCCCTCATGAAACCACTGAGAGAGTGAGTCCTCCTGCCTATGCAACCCAAATGGCCTCAGTAAGGCGCCCAGGCAGCAGTTAGGTGTTAAGTGCTTGGCCCAATGAAGAGTGCGGACTGTGAACTGACCCTCATGGTGGGCTGAAGATGCTGCATCGTGGTGGCATTGTGGGACCAGTGACATTCTTTTCCTTGGACGATGTTTAAGTAATAATTTAGTCCAGCAATTGTGTGAGAAAGATAAACGCATGGGAAGAGAAGGAGAGTTTGGCGTCCCCCAGTCGCAAAGCCAGTCCAAGTCCATCGGAAAAAGAAGCTGTCTGTCTGGGCATGAGGAGCCGATAATAAATCATTGTCATAGTGTATGTACTCTTCCCCTGCCAAAGTCTGGTCCCCTGCATGTTCTTGATGAACAGTCCCTCTGTCTCTCCTTTTTTTGGAAGGTTCCTCCTCCTCCTCCTCCCTCCACTTCTCATCTTCCTCTCCACCTCAAATTACAGGACAAGCAAAATACCTCACAGAAAGTGTCGGCCATTAAGATGCAGTCAGCGTCAACCGCTTGGGCAGGCACTCAAACCATCAGTGCCTTCTATTATTTTCCCCTCGACTCCTGGTGGACGTATTCCTCAGGCTGTGAGCTTTATCTGGCTGCCACGAGTCTTTGAAATCCCCAGGTGGACCCATCAGCCGAGGTGCACCTGTCGGCCCAGATTGGTCTTTGATTTACGTGGCAACAATAGGCAGTGGAGACGCTGTCAGGTCATCGCTTCCCTCCCCCGTCTTCGCTATTACTCTCTGCGCCATTTGGAAAAGTCGACACATCAGCGAAGTAGCATTAACTCGCCCTAATACGGAATAAAACGCGAGCCAACGTGCCAAGGCGACCGTCGTTTGTTCAGATGTTATCTGGACGGCGACGGCCAAACTTGCTGCAGAGACAGTGAGTCTCCTGTGTTTTTCATCACCATCTCAGCAGCTCACTCCGGATGCATCGCTCAAGCAAAGTTGCACTAGTTTTCCCCTCTTTGTGGGTGTGAGTGACAGAGAGAGAGAGAGCGAGAGAGATTCATCGTGTGTGTGGCAGATTCTGCAGCAAACGCTCGTCCACTCTGTGATTGGTGAGGCCACCTCCCGCTCCTTCTGAAAACAAATAGGGAATTTAAGTGTGTGAAAAGCGTAGAACGATAGTTCAAGCTACTCGTAATGTCAAGAAAGTAATTGCGCTTTATCCCAAACAAGATAATGGCAAGAATTAGGCCCCTAAGAGGCATGAAGGACCAATGAGTCAGTTTTCTGCAATTAATATTGAGATTGGTTTACCTTGACATTTCTGAGAGGCTTCATCTGGCAGTTTCTTCTCTTATTTCCATTATCAAATGCTCACAAGGAATACACCGGTCTCAAAAGCTGGTTCACGCTCTCATCCTTCGCTCAGATCTCTTTCTCCTTTGCCTCACCTCCAAACAGCCCACAGAAATAGCATCTAATGACTGCAGCCACGGTATCATCAATGGCTTCTGATCGCATGTCCACCCCCACTCTGTGCCCAGCTAATTGGACAAATGTTTTGAGCCACTGAAATGTGTCCCCTCGATGTCTAGCCACAGTATCGATTATGCCAATGGGTGGGAAGTTAGCCACGTGCTAACAAAGACGATATCATTCAAAGTCTGCAGCTGCCAATTTTTTCAACTTTTCGGTTTCCTGACTGATATATTCACCCAAGAATCGTTGCAGCCCACCTTCCAATGTGTGTGTGTTTGTGCTAGAGCCAGGTATGAGTGTCACCGAAATGTACTTACCGCCTGACCTCTCCAGGCTTGTTATGCGTAGTGGATTTCTTTTAAAATTGCTATTTGGTGGTGTGAGACTCGGAGCTTTTAGCCATGTTTCTGATGTCTTTTTCTTTCGTTGTGTTTACATCCTGTCAATGTTGCAGTCACTTCGTTGAGCCTTTGTAGAGCAACACACACACAGCACAGAGGTGGGATTTTGGGCCTCAATCTAGCCGTAGAGTGTACTGGTGCTGCACACCAGTTGGCAAGCGGTTGGGTTTGACTTCTCTGTAGTCTAACCATATCACGAGGAGAGCTGGGAAATCCTCTAAATAGAAAAATAAATGAATGGATTTAAGTAGAGGGTTTGTGTGGGAAAAGGAGCATCTGGCTGCTAAAGACCTGGAAAGCTCTGTCACAGGGGATGAAGAGCAGAACAGACGGAGCAGGTTCGACTTAAAATTCATCAGCTGAAAGGAAACAAGCTGAGTTTAATACTGATTTGGCCTCACATCTGTTCTGAATGTGTGCACGTTGGTTTGTCAGGCCAATGGTCAAAATTATCTGGTTTTAAAAGAATCTGAGGGGCTCCCTTTATTTTTTTGCACCCTGGTAATTTTTCTAAAGACAAATTATTATAAGAAAGGAGGGTTGGTGAGCGTGTCGGTGGGAGAGAGAGGGGATGACGGAGGTGAAGAGGCAGGCTGTCTTCCCCTTCACAGGTGATTGACAGAGGAGCAGCACTCTTAAACACAGGAAATAGCTTTTATCAAAACCAAGAAGTGGAAGCTGAAGGTTCCTCGAGTGTGTGTGAGAACAAGGCACGCCACACACACACTCTCCCTCACTCAACCCTATCCCTCCACCTCTCTCAACTCTCTCCCTCTACCTTTGCTGTTTCTCGCGTTTCACCCACTTGATACACCCTCCTGTCTCTATCCCTGCCGCTCATCTTCATCTCTGTCTTTCTCTCTCTGTGTCCCCTCTCCTCCTCCCCTCTCCTCTCACCTTCTGCTCACTTTCTCTGTCCCAGATATTCCCTACTTCTTTCTCATTATCTACCTCCCTCATGCGCGCTCTACTCCTTCCTCCCTCCTCCTGTCGTTATCTCTTCCCCAGTCTTCATCGCCTTGCCTGCCCCTCGCACTGTCTGCATTCACTCTCTACACTGATCCCCTCTCACTCTCCCGTCCTCTCTCCCATGTTTTCTCATCTCTCTTTATAAATCTCCTCCTCTTCCCTCTTTCACTCTCCCTTTTCATGTCTGCCTCCGTCTTACAGCCTATCTCCCAATATTCCTCTTTCCCCTCTCTCCTCCTCTCCCCCAGACTCCCTCTCTGCCACAGACACACAAACAAACCGCCCTTATATTTAGAAGTGTTTATCTCTGCTGCTGTTGTTTACATTGTTTACATCTAGGGGTGCTCCCGCGGACAAGCGAGGCCTGGATCCTCCCTCAGTTCCTCACAGGCAGAGCTGCTGACTTGTCATCCGCAGAACTTTCTGGAGATTTAAATCTGGCTTTTAAGACGTGGCGGATTGTCTTATGTGACACCATAATTGGGGCTTGTTGGCGCGTCAGACGTGTGTCCTTTATGTTCCCTGGCAGGCAGAAGGAGCCCAAACCAAATCAGCATTGAGGATTTAAGAAAAGGAGCTTTGGTTCCCTCAAAGTCTGTCCAGAAAATTGTTCCCCCCAGCAGCTTACCTCCCCCAACAATTTAGAGATCATGTTCGACAGTCGGTGCGTGAAGGCTGCGATTCATCAGGTTATGGATTAGATCTCGCTTGCCTGTTGGTTGTGCTACTTGTGATTTATTCTCCAGCTCGTTGCCCCTCTGTCTCATTTTATTATCGCAGAATGCGCCGACGCGCCATGTTCATGCTGCGGTGATGGTTCGTGGTGTCAGCGCCATCAGTCAGGTAGCAGACGCCCTCTTGTCCCCTATCTGAGGGACTAGAGGAGATGTTACTCATCTGGCAGAGTGGGCACACATGCACACACACTCTCTTTCTCTCACACACATACACACACGCACCTGTGCTCCTTAACCCTCCTGACCTTCCTCAGATACAAAATTAAGCTGGACTCCGATGATGCTCGATACGGAGGTCACGGACGCCTGGACCACAACACTGAGTTCTTCACTGAGCCTGAGCCCTTCAATGGCCGACCCAACTCCATGCGGGTAACACAAACACTCAGCCTCACAATCCTACTTGTCTCGCTTGTCCTGTCCTCTTCATCTGTCCGATTCTGTCTCTATATTCCAATTATAAATTAGCAATGGCATTAGCACATTGATGAAAAGGAAGTTTAGGAGCCAACTGGCACATTAGCAGGAAAAAGTCTCCAGTGCTTAAGTCCAAGGTTGTGATTTTGGCTCATTCTGCCTCCATTTTAGAGAAACACAAACTTAAGTGCAGTTCGCTGAATTAGCCCGGGCCGGCTCAAAGCTGAGTGTCACTTACGGGTGGAGCTGATGGAGCGTGAGCATGGCGGGATAATGAGTTGGATCTGTTGGGGTCCGTTGGTGCTGAAGCTCGTCGCCATAATTGAGCGTCCACCTCATCAATGTGATTAGCCTTTAGAGCGGGAAGCAAATGCACCTCCATTACAATCAGAGGCTCACCGGCACCTTTCCACGGGCAGCAGGAGAGAGCACGGGGCGAGGTTCAGCAGGCTCATTTTCAGTGCGTTTGTGTGCGTGTTGATCCATGTCTATGTCTGGTTTTTGTCGGTTTCGACGCAGACATTTGGACATCTCTATCTCTGGTGTTGGGAGGAGATTCAGGGCAGGGGTGTGAGGATGGGGGGTAAACAGTGCCAAAATAGGTCGGAGTGAGAGGCCGCAGTCTGGACTCTTCTGATGTAACTTCAACTCCATCAAAACACTGAGAGGCAAGAAGATATTTACTAATAACAGCCAACTGCAACACATACACATACACACACACACACACACACATGCACACACTGCTGCACCCACTAGTCCCCATCATAGCCCGCTCCCCGCTGAGCACCAGCAGCTGTAAGTGCGTGGCGTTAGAGAGATCTGAGGTTAATGAATGCTTGAAGACAGCGATAGACTGGATGCAGTCTGCCCAGTGTCCATCTCCCACGACTCACTTATCTCTCGCCAACGGCCATGTTTGCTGCATAATAAACCCCAGCACCCGTCGAGATGTCTGTTGATCCCATCCTGAGATCAGGGCGCTGCACTTTCTGGCATGAGGAAATCCCTGCATTTCAACTTAGCATAGATCTTCGATTCTGTCCACTCGCATAAAAAAAACAAACAAACTGCTAGCGTTGATCGTCTGTTAAATCAGCTTTGGTTTTATCAGTTAAAGAGCTTCAAATTCTAAATTCTGCTAAGTCCCCCCCTAGTTCTGATTAATTCAGACATGCGAGCATCCCTTTCCTTCGAAAAGTTTAGTTAACAAGTCACCCATTAATGTTCGAACTACATCTACGAGGGTGGAAGGTTCTCCTGGTGCGCTGCCAGGCTGTGATCTGCCATGAAAGCCAAACCCCGCCATCCCTCCACCTTCTTCCTCCTACCCCTCCCTCCCCCTTCCTCCTCCATCTCCTCATCACACCTACCTGGGAATGAGGAGAATAATCAGGCAAGGACCCTGGCGGGGGCCAAGCGTGGTGCCGATGCCACCCATGTTTTATTTAACTGTTGCTTTCAAAGTTGGCGAGAAACTTTTCCCGGGGCCTGTGTGTAATGGGCCCGTCAGCGCTCCTGCTCCGCCATTATTGAGCCATAATAAACCCTCATATCCTCAAAGAACGCGGCGCTTCCCGGCCCGAGCGCGCTCGTAATTGGATGAAGCCAGCGGAGCAGAGAGGCCCGGACGCGGCGGACACGCTCCGTCCTCTGTTTACTAATGCAGCCTGGACCTTTGTCTTGCCTCGCGCCTCCTTCAAAGCCCATTTGTGTCTCTGCCTCCATTATCGCCGATTTAATGAAGCCAGAGATGCGTCATCTGCCCTCCTCACCTCCCAAACCCCAAAATCCTCTCTGCATAACTAAAACAACAAACACACACACACAGACCTACGCACACAAGTGGAGGTTGCACCGTTACCTCAGCTGACAAAAGAGTGCTAGACTACTCAAGTGAGGTCCAACGCCTGCAAGTCACACCACAGCTTTGTTTTGTACTAACTTTATTGACACGTTGTTTTAATCTGTGACAAGCCAGTTCCGCTGGAAGGTGCAACAAATGCAACTAACTACACCAAATAAGATTTTCTATTTTACGCACGTTCAGTATTTACTGTAGAATGCTGGACACCTTCTACTGAAAACCATCAGACTGAAGCAACAAGCCTTTAACCTTGGTGGTCAAGGTCACTGTAATGTGTTGGAAACCTCCAGTTTTTTTTGAGTTTAGGCGACAATAGAACCTGGAGACAAATAGCCCCACCAACACCTCCAACCAAGCTCATTATGATGACTCTGAGGAGGAAGTGTGCTGACAGCTTGCAGCGCTCAGCGGGACGCTAGGCGGGAATGGCCGCCAGTCGTGTTTCACATTTGACAAAAGGAAGAGGAAAGGACTCAAAGGAGAGGAGATGCAGCGGAACATCTTCTGGCATTTGTCACATTGAAAATGCTGCGGCGCTTGTGATGTCACAAGTATCGGCAGCGTTGATAAATAATTACCAGTCGCAGAACCTTTTGATTAAGTTTCCAAGCGTCAGAGGTGCTGTTGCCTCTGACATCCGCACAAAGAGAAATTAGTGAGCAACGATGAAGCCCAAAAAAAGGAGGGATGTGGCTACAGTGGCTGTTAAGATGAGTTCCAGTGAATGTGGAACAAGCTCACACACACAAACCGTTTTCTGTCTTTCGATCTGTCAGTGCGTTTGTGATAAACCAAACTGTGCTGGTGTGATGGAGGTGCTGTGGGAACCAGCTGTGACCTCTGGTGTGGAGACGGTGAGACAGAAATCACTGTGTCACCTCGCCCAGTGCTTGGCCCTCAAGACAGGAGCCGGATTGGAGCGCTCGCCGTCATGTGACTCGGCGAGGTGGCAGACGATGTGTTCCTGTGAAGTATCTCATGAATCCTTCATGGCGCTGTTTGAACACTGATCAGACGCCGCGTTTGCTCAGAGGACCCAACGGCCGAACCAAGTCTCCCTTGATGTGGAGCTGAGAACCTCGAGATTCTCACGAGCCAAGCTAAGAGCAGACGCCAGACCTGAAGACGTGAGGAGCAGAACAAAGAGGGTCTCAGCCAAGTTTTGCTTTGATTAAAGCGCCTGTTCCTCCCGTTCCTCCTCTCCAATTTGTCGGCTCGACCTGGATCAAGGTGTTTGCAAGGGTTCCACAGCGATTACACGCAAGAGCAAATCCTCGATCAAGTTCTGCAGCGAGCCGTAGTTCAGCGACAAATCCAGATCACTGACACATCCCTGATGTCGGATTAAAACTGCTGTTCTTTGCCTGGTGCCATGTTTGAAGAAAGTAAAGTGAGTTTTTCGGCCTTAGGAGTGTGGGAGGTTTTCGTACAGCATGTGAGAAACCATGGATCTTTGACAGAAGTAAAGGGGAACGTGAAGGCAGTCCTCAGGTAGTGGTAGTGTTCAGTCCTTAAGACACATTGCCACACAAGTTGAAACTTAACCAAATAAGTGCCTGTGTCACTCAAATGCTAAGGCAGTAGTACACATAACGTCGTCTTTCTCGCTGAGCTGCCGCGTGACTACATACGCCACAGGTCAAAAGTTTTAGAACCCCAACTTTTCCAAAAGATTACTGAAAATGATGTAGTTTAATGTCTCAGTGTATTCTGAAATGAAGGCACAGATCAGATAATCAATTGAAGATGAAAAAGATCATGGAATCAATTAAGAAACTTGAAAGTCTTCAAAATGTTTAGCCAAGTTTGGCAGATGTAACATCTGTACACACTAATGTTTGACATTGCCTTTTTTTTTTTTTACCTCTAGCAGTTCACCTCTTCCTCTGTACCTTTTCAAACTGATGATTAGACTTGAACTGCTTGAATTTCAGTAATCAGCTGGAAAAATTTGGGGGTTCTGAATTTTTTGACCAGTAGTGTATTCTTCCGCCACACGCTTCAACTAGTCCATGTCCGTAGTTTGGATTTATACCATAAACAAGGATTTTAACAGCCTTGTGAGGTAATGGGAGATGCATTGCAACCACAGAATGACGTAAAATAAGGGAAAAGTAACATTGTGACCGGAGGACCTCCTGTACTCAGACGTTGTTCTTTTTCCTCACTAGATTCTCACTTAAATTTCTTCACTTAATATGTGTATTTTGCATGTATACAGGTGCAGTTGTCTGTCTGTACGACTCATTCATTCAATGCCAACTTTTGTAAGTTTGTTTGTGTCTGCTTTTTGTTGACGCTATGCCGGAAAAAGGAGCCAATTGATCATGACGGTGACATCTGGATTGTTGGAGCTGATTTGATCTTTTGTTTGTCTCTATTTTTCATCTTTCTCTGAATAGGGGATAGATTTTAATGAAACACCGGTGTGTGTATGTGTGTGTACATCCTGTGATGGATTAACATCAGCAACTCAGGAGGCGCAGTGAAGTCTGCCTGCCTGGCTGGCTGCTTACTTTTCTGCTGCACTCTTGTTTTCAGGCTGGGTGCTAGTGTTTAGCGGTGAGCCTTGGTGGTGGTATGTGTTGTCTGAGCGAAACGCTCCCTCCCGTTTTCGTCTGATGAGGTCGGCGGTGCGAGGACGGAATGAGGAGCGCGGCTCGTTCATCAGCCACGTGTTGTCTAATGCCGTTGGAAGTGACCTTCGCCCGGCCCGGCAAGAAAGCGGGCGGTGCCGCGGCGGCTGGAACCATTATGCCACATCCAGCTCACGTCGGCCATAATGGCTCTCAGAAGGTCCCCCAATGAAATCTAATGCGACGGGAAATCGAATGTGAATCTTGCTCCTTGATCGCCGTCTCGTCTGGAAGGCCGAGCGGGCGGCGGCTGGTTTTGTGCACCCGGCCTCAGCTTTCTTATTGCGCAAGCGAGCAATGGCGGCATTGTTATGCTAATGAGCCTGTCCGCCTCTAATTGACGTGGCGACGCTCGCCACGGCGCCAGTCGCTCCTTTATTCGCAGATTGATTCGGGATTCGCAGTGATCTGGATCTGCTTGGCAGAAATAAAAGCTGTTGACACGTTCCAGCTGGGGCCCAGCGGCTGGCTTTTGTCTGAACAGGTGCAACGATTCCCCTCCCCCCTGCCGCGCCCGTGCTCGTCACCTGTCCCATTGCGACTGTTTAATTAGCCGCCCACGCACGTGTCAGCGTTTTTCGGTGCGGGGCCGCTCCCTCAGCGACGAGCGGGGTTGCCAAAGAAACGCAATGGCGGCGGCAAGCGACGCCACAGGCAGTGAGAGGAGTTCGGGGTGATTGAATTGTTTACGTCTCGCCCCTCTTTCCGGGTTTTCTGTCGCTTTACGCGTCTGGCTTTTCCTTCGGCGTAAATCTGAGATGAGTAATGACGCGCGGTGGCGCCTTGACTCCAAGCGGCGACGGGAGCGCTACGAGGATTGATCAAAGGCTTTGCGAGATTCACACACACCGAGTGAACACACCCTCTGTGCTGCATGTGGATATAAAGACTCCAACATTTACAGACTTGGCTTAGTTTTTTCTTGCCCACGTTTTGGGCTTTTTTTGGCTCTCAATTCCCCCAAAAATTCCAAAAGTGATCTGACCCCAGTTCAAACCCTCAAACATTAAATGCGCACAATTTTACGGAATCATCCTTCAGTCATATCCAATATTCAATATTACTACCAAAAAAGTGTTTTCTTGATCAACATTTCATTTTAACTCAATTTGAAGTGAAGATTACTCACAGGGGTGCAATGTTTGCATTTGAATATTTAATTTCTCAACAAATGCATCCGTTTTTTTAAATGTAATCTTTTTAGATGGATCATTCAATCAATTATTAACAGATTGACAGTAGTCATGAACGGATTAAGTTGTTCATTGGCAGTAACACGGTCTGTCTCGCTGTACTCTAAAGGAGCTGACCACAGTGCCACCTAG
>OMPJ01022041.1:54484-68568 GCA_900312935.1 Carapus acus
AACCCCCAACCTCCCTTACCTCCATCCCACAGCCCTCCTGCCTCCTCCATTCTCTGTTTTCTTCTTGTCTGTCTTGTCACTCTGATGTCTCTGCGTCTTGATGGTGACATAAAAAACTATGAAATTCATTAATCGGGAACATCATCAACCATCTTTAACACAGCCCATCTCCCTCTTTTACTCTTTCTCCTTCTTTCCATCTCCCCTCGCCCCTCTCTCTCTCTCTTTCTATCTCTCTCTCCTCCCTCAGGTCTACATCCCCTGCAGAACAGCCATTGTCCTGGCCAACGAGGAGATAGATTACTGTTATTAGGGGGGCGATTGTCTCCACGGAGACCAGTATCCCGAATGGATTTCAACCTCAAACCGAGTGTTAACAATCACCTTCATCCTGAAGTATCAGCCGCCTGGCCCCACTTTCTGCTGCTCAAGTCTTTCACTAAAAGCTTGTATGCTTTCAGACGCCATCTGCGCCTGTAGATCCCGCGTGACCCCCGTTTGCCACAGATTGGTCCATTTGGGAAGCGTCCAACCTGACCAGCGTCGAGATGCTAAACCCCCCCGGCCCCCTGCTGAGTCCGTCCACCTCGAGCCAGTCGCCATTTACAGGCTCGACTGAATTTGGAACCTCACCAACAAATTCGTCAGTAGCGGCCGCCGTGCCTTCATCCAAGCTTGTGCAATCTTGAGACAGCGACCAGCAGTAAGATTTGATTTCGCATTTAGAAAGATTTTGATGATTTTGTGGAGGGGCAGTGGTTGCTAGAGCAGTGGCAAATTTTGTCTCAAGCAACTGGCATAATATACTGTATATTCCCTCACATGTAGACGCGAACACGTCCCAAACAATTAAATGTAAAAGTATATATCAAATGCTCACTAACGTTGAATATACTAGTTTAGATTCAGTATTTCCATGATAAGTCTCCAGTCTTCACGCCCCTGTTGCCATTCCACCTACGCCCTGCCCTTCAAGGTCGGTTGGGCACACATGTTCACACACACTGTACTGAAACCATTTAGGGGCGTGGCCAACTCTGCTGTTAGATATGAAACAAACAATGTCAGCTTGTCATGATGTGAACGTTTCTGCTGGGTTCTAGATGCAGTCATTCTCTGTCTGTGTTCGTGTGATTAATTACTTGATTAATTAATTAATTGCTTGAGTTTGTCAAAAACGGAAGCGAGGAAATGCCGTCCAATTTAAAACTGTTGTTTTCATGCAAACAGCACCCCCAAGCTGCGGTTTCCAGGTTTGACCGATATGACGTCACAGCACTTAAGAAAAAGAATATGTTAGCAAGTGTCATCCAGCAGTTTTAATCGCTGGATATTGTTTTTATGTTCATTTGTTTTGTCTGTTGAATGTTGCACTTTGCACACTGTGCTAAAGGCCTTTGTGTCGGTAAGACTTTTGTGTTTGAATTTATGCAGCTGCCTGGAGCTCCCCGACCTGCTCCACGTGCCAGTAATTTCCCCATTAACCAAAAAAATACTAATTTGAATTGCTCATTGTTTTGCGTCAGACGCGCTCATGTTGGTAAAATAATATGTTGTTCGCCTCCTGATGACATTACCGTCGCCCTTACGCGTCTTTTCTCGTTCCGTCACACACACTCAATTCAATGTTGTGCCTCTCTGTTGTCTCTCAGTCACAATTCCCAAAATGTATCGCCTTTTAGAGTTAAATGCAGGCATGTGACACCAAAACGTACATTCAGCTGGTGAGCGCCGCTTTGGCGCGTCCGCAGGAAGCTCAGACCAAACACACATCAACGTCGTGGGTTTGGATTTTGAAGGTCACGCCGTAAAGTGCGACGATTTCCTCACGTTGTGCGCTTGATTGGGAAAAAATTAAAGGTGATGCGGTTGGAGTTCCCGCACTTGGCCGCCAGCTCGACCGTTTGTTGCGGCGAGCGGCGGGCCTGTGGCGGGCTCGCCTACGCCTCTCATGCTAGCTCGAGGGGGGCTGCATTGAAATTCGGCACCATCCTCCCGCGTGTCACTCCTCTCTCTGTGTAACACCGGAGCTTTCAAAACGGCCCTTTTTTCCACCTCTCTAAAAGCGAGGAGAGGATCACTCTGCATAAATTCAAACAAGCCTGCTTGTGAGACCGAACTGGAGAGTTTAATCATCCCTCATCTGACCCAATGTCATTGTCATTTCACCGCCGGCGGAATGGATTGTCTGCATTTATTCTCAAAAGTAAAATTGATGTCTGATATATGATGACTACTGTTCCATATTTCTTTCATTATCCCTAATGATAATAAATCAGTGTCTGACTCGGCTCGCAGGAAGACACGCAATGAGCCAAGTGTGCATACTGACTGCTGATTCTGGCCCCTCCTCTTGCGTTTATGGAATCCTGGCGGCTCAAGCGTCCTCGAGCCACCGCGATGGTCCTCCACCGCCTGAGTGTTTGATGTAAAAGCTGTTGTTTTAGATCGTTGGTGTTGTGAGAGCTCGCTCCGACTTCGAATGCACTTTTCACCGTCGTCCTCCGTCACCCTCGGCCATTAAAGCACTCGTGTCAAACAGGTGTGATCACATCCCTTATTTAGCATTGTGGATTGTTTTTCATACCCTGTTGCCGGGACATCGCTGAAGAAACAATCCGCTGTGACGAAGAGAGGGTGTCACACAGGGGTTGAGGTTCAACAAAAATCATTTGCAGCAAAAGAGGCTTAAATATAGCTCACCTGCTTACTGAGGATGAGACTTGCGAGACTCAATGTCGAGCAAATATTTTGAAACGTGGCTCGTATCAGGACTGGAAATCCACGAAAGCCTTGAATTTTAATGTGCTTTCAAGGTGATCAGATTTAGAGTGTCTTTGAAATTGTGCGCATGTGTGTATGTGCCTGTGTGTGTGTGTGTGAACCCCACATAAATCACAGCCATATGAAGTCTGTGTGATGTTTAATGCGACGGGGCCGGTGTGTGATCAGCACACGGCGTCCCTGCTGCCCAGCAGATTAGTCACCTCATTTAAATTGCCAGTTTTGTTTAGATGTCATGCATTGAAGTCGTGTTGCGCCTTCTGCTTTGCATCTCTTACTCACACACACACACACACACAGTTTACCCATCCCCCCCATCCTCTTTGACATACAGACGCATTCATGCAGTGTAAATATGCCTCTGAAGTTTCTCTCGTCTTTGTATTTGTTGCTTGTGCAGCAGAGAGCCGGCTGAAGTGTTTGTATCTCATGCATGCAGCAGGTCATCAACTGGCCATTAACGCACCTCTCTGAAGGCCGCCTCTCAAGCACAGCTGGCCTCACGCCCTGCTTGTGTGTGCGGGCGCCCACGTCTTGTCTGGGTTTTTTTTTGATGCGAGGGGTTGCGGAGGACCAAATGGATCGCTCCTCTTGTGTTTTCTGACCTCACGGTGAGCCGGTCGCTGCGTCTCAGTAGCAGCTCTTTTAAAGGAAATAAGTGTAAAATCAAATGTTCCAGCAGGAAGTTGAAAGCTAATGGCGCAAATACTCCTTGAAGAGAAAGTGTAAAAACTGAGAACTCTTTTCAATTTCTCCCCACAAGTGCGTTTGTTAAAGATCAATGTGTTTGACTTTAGGGAGACTGTTGCACAAGACACTCGGAGCATTTTACTGGATCGCCTGTCTCTTTGCATTCACAATACATTGGATTGAAGTACCTTTAGATACAAGATTCATTCGTTCCCTGGCAGAGCTTGTAAGTCAGTCTGCTCATATCTCAAACATTTTTGATTTAATTTTTAATAAACACAACTGAAATAATATGAATCCGTTCCAACCATTTTTCCCCAAATAATCTGGTTTAATCACTGTTTAATACTTATTGCGGAATATAGCCGTCCTCTTCGATGTCCACAGCCAAACATGTAACGTATTCTTCCACTGCCTGACCATCCTTACTAGATGCCTCTCCATGCCTCATGGTGTTGTTTCTCTTCTTAAAGTTCTCAAACCACCCATTACAAGCCTTGAGCGATTGTTCTGATGCTGTACTTTCTGTTTCTCGTTGTCATAGATGTTGTGAGCGTTATAGATACTGCGTATCCGTGCGCCAACCAGAGCTGGTGTCCCCAATCCAGATTCGTAACTCAGATTTCCACTTGTATCCCGAACAAAAATATGGACAGAGAGACTGCTTGTATCTCAAAAAACTCATACATTGAGTTGCTCGTTTGTCAAGGTACTGCTTATTAATCCATTAAGTAGAATAAGATCTGACAAAAGGTATGAAGAAACCATGAAGAATGTCCACTCAGCCCTTTTTTCAGTCCATTTGCCCATTTGTAGCTCATCGTCTCCTATGTCCCGCTTTATGGTTGATTGTAATGTTCTTGCCTTTAATGGAAAAGCCTCACAGCACAATCTCCTGTCCTCTCGACAAATGTGGCAACGCGTTCATGACAAATCCTTTAAGTGTCCAAAAATAAGAATCACCGTGACGGATCAACAGGTTGTCCGATTATTGTCCACATCACAGGCGTTGACATCAAGCGGCTGCTGCATGTCCATCCCCGGGGCCTGATCACAGAGCCTCGTCGAGCGAAGCGGGTCTTTAAAATGTCTCTCATCTCTCGTCGGAGACAATTCCCCAACAACAATAACCCTTGGCCTCCTCCAGAAGTGGCCCTCATTACGCAACCGCATTCATATGCTAACTCGGCAGGTGGACGCCTCGCAAACGTGCACCTCGTCTATGCAAATTCATCCAGCCGGCGGAGGAGACGGAGGAAGATCTGACAATTTTTGGGGCAGGACAACACGGCCAACGACGTCCACAGAAGCCGGCGCGAAGCGGGCGAATCAACAGTCTCGTGACACCGAGTGGGAAACGCTGCCAGCTCTGCCAGGTTGACAAAGGTCACGCCTCTGCAACGGATTACACTCAGTTTTACACGCTCGCGCATACACACGCAGGCACCAGTGGATGTGACCTCTGTAAGATATACAGGGTCATTTGCTGTGTACACAAGACGATGTCAAGAGTGAGTCACACATACACACACACACACATGCACACACACCTCGGGCACTCCAGGACATAAATCACTGGAGGAAAGATCTTGGAGAATGTGCTGTTGTCACGGTTGGGATCAGGGGTGTGACGCTCGCAGGCGGGATGTTTTCCGACCCTACCCTCTGACCCTGAATGTGTCAGGAGTGCCATCCAGCGTATACCCTGTATACTATATTGCTGCTGCTCATATTCGGGGTATCGGGGATGTACCTTGATGCCCCAGTTATGCTACTGCTGACTTCTCCACGCAAGTATATGCCACAATTTCGCAGATGTTCATGTTGTTGTTTCTTTTAGTTTTTTGTTTTTGATGAAATTTAATTACGTTAATTAGTGGCACTTCTCCAATCATGCTTTTTCACCTGCTGGGAAGAATAATTACAGCTTACCCCCCAAAAAGTGTCAAGCAGCGGTGACGGATGCAAAGAGGAGGAAGAGTTGGAGCGTGAGGAGACGACGCGTTTTAGAGGCGATGCTGCCGAATTCTGAAATGAGTCTTTCATGCCCATCATGAGCAATAAGTGTCTAATGTGTGATAATGTGGCGTTCGCCCGGAAAACCCGATAACAGCCTGTGCCATCAGAATTTATATCCATCAATCTTACCGCGTGTAGCTGCAATTTCCTGTTCACATCACAAATGGCCTCTTGTTCTGTCCTCCCCCCGGGTTACCTGCTGTTTATGAAATCAAAATAGAAACACGCAGATTCACACGCTCCTCCACTACCACTGTATCCCACCAACCAGCCCCAAAGCGAAACGCTTGGCCAACATCGGAACAAAGTCCGAAAAATACGTTTTGTTTTCCCCCCAATAGGTGGTTGAGGGATTTTGATTGACAGTGTCCTCATCTGCATGTGACCTTTTGGGACACACCAAGTCATAGACTGACCGTTACAGCCAAGCTAGAATTAGCAGAGCCTAAAAATAATTCGGCTGATATTAGATGGACAGGAGTCGAGGATACTGTGCGTTGAGGGCAGAGCTGAGTCGGTTCTTTATTTGGCAAGCTTGGCCCTCTGAGTGGCACGGACACTCTAGCCTGTCCCTGAAGTCCCCCTCCTGAGCTGATGCGTTGACCATACGGATTCTCCGGCGTATCAAATGTCCCCACCTCCATCTTCAAGTAGCGTTTTGCCTCCAGGGGGCAGCCTTCTGACATTTCCAACACCAGCTGCAGTATCCTGGCTCCATCTCGCTGAATACTTCTTCCTCCTCGCGCCATTACAGCGAGCAGGCCCGACTAACATTTAATAGATGGTGCGATCATTAGGCAGCAGCACATATTCAGCAAAGTCTGGCACTGTGGCCGCAGGCTGATGGGTCCAATAAGTCTGTTACCTTCACTTAATTTAGCAACGGCATCTTTCAGCTCAGTCTGGCACACACACGTTGCTACCTGTGGAAGGCACTCGATGGCCCAAAGGTACACATGAGAGCCTCATTACCGGCCCGCCTCACTTTATAGATTGTTCTGCCTCCGTTCCTTTATCGTTAATTTCTGCCTTTAGACTCATGTTTTTCATCTTTATGCAGAACACAGGGAGTGATTAGGAGTCATTTCCAATGCAGCTCGGTAAGTACCGCTGGTCTTCTATGGACTCATTTCTCCGTTCCCTATTAAGTAGCTCACACGCAAACCATCAGCCCTTAAGCTCTCGTGCAGGAGAATGAGCTGGAAACTCAAATCAAGACTATTTCACAGGTAACGACCCGCTCTTTACGACCTGAGGTAAATCCGGCAGCAAGTCTGTTAGTCATTAAAAAACAGCGTTTGGTTCAGAATGCGTTTACAGAGTCTGGGGTAGTCAATTAAAAATGGAGACACACTGCTGTAAAAGAGGAGGATTTGGAGGTAGGGCTCACGTATAGCTGCGCCACTTTCTCACTGGTCTCGCAGGTACTGCATTAGTTCAAAATTACCTCTGAGCGCTGACTCCCATTTATCAAGGCCACTTGGAATTGGCCCACAGGGTGAGCTGCAGTCAACCATAAATCTAAAAATGTCAGATAAGCAGCGCACACTTCGACCAATTACTTCTTTGTAGCACCAATACACGTAGGGGCTGTAGTCAAAGGAGGGCATTATGAGGCAGGTGATAAAAACAAAATGCTGTCGCCAATTGCAGCCCAGAATAGAAGCGACTGTGGCCTGCGTCCGCCTGGAGAAGGTGCTATGTTTTCATGCAAGGGGCTGGGGAGGAAGGTGAGGTGAGGGTGGGCTGAGCAGTCGCTGTTGGGAGGGGGGGCGGTGGTGGATGGTGTAGTGTAAATTGACCAAAATCTCATTCCGGAGTCCAGAAAATAACAATTTCCCAGGAGGCCCAAACTTTCATCAGACTTGTGGTTCGTTTAACCGCAGGAACACAGCCAATAATTAATCCCAGTTTAAACTGAGCAGGATCACACGCGGAGCTTGTGGAGCTCTTTGATTGTGTTCCGATTAAGTCCAACTAGCGCCCCGCTCATTCCTTTCCTCCCGTCTCTTTGAGGCTGTTCAAACCTGTTTTGCCTCAATTTAGTTTTCTCCCTTTAATTGGTGCCTCGCTCCCTTATACGACACTTTGTTGCCACCGTCTGGCCATGTGAGGAACTGCAGCCCGTGACGCGTCACGCTGCCATCGCTGAACAACACGACGTTATGCGCCAGGGCGTGAAAATCAAAAAGAACGATCTCAATTTTCCCCGCAAGTTAGGTCTCTGGCGGCTGGCATTGAAACAAATTTAGCCGCTTTCACTCCACAGCAACGATCCTTAAATATTGCCAAGTGAATTACCGTGTATAATCTACATTAGTCATTGTGTTGCCGTTTCTTCGACAAAGACGTGTTTATCTTAGTGTAAATACAGTGGCACAGACACACACACATCTCCCCAGGCCCCGCCCATTGTTCTACATGACAAAGTTTGTCACGCTGGACTGCTGAGATTCTGCGTTTAATTAGATATTACATCGATGAATATGTCCCTAACAACCACCAGACTACGCCTGGAGACGACAGGCTTGTCCTTCAATTTGTCTGAATAAATAATACAGCATCTCGCCACCGTATGAATTAATGACGTGTGTGAATTAATGATGTTCCTCACAATAACATTTACAAACATATGAACCATACAGAGTATCTTATTCACCATTTGATTGGCAGCAGTTATGTTGTAAAATAATTTTATATAACTTTAAATAACTATTGTGCCAATCATTGGATCAATAAAAAATATTTAACTAATTTTCATATTTTACATTTTTCCTTTCCATGCTGACAGGTGCGGCCCCCTGACCTAAATGGTCTGAGTCCTGAGTCCTTATTTCTGAACAGGTGGCAGCTGGCAGGAGGAGCATCCATCATCTGGAACCTCAAGGTTGTGGGTGCAAATCTCTGTGTCTGTGAGCAAAACATTGAACCCTAATATGCTCCCTTAATGCCTTTCTGGGTGCTGTGCTGCTCCTAAAATAACAAGCACAGGTCCACGCAGGATTTATAGAATGTATCAAAATTTCACTGAGTGAGCCAAGACAGAAACAATGACGCTCTTGTCAGCTGTTTTCTAATGGATCCTTAGTCTGGACCTGTTCAACTGGCAGGGCTGTGGGACACCATGTTGAATAGGTCTGAAAATTTCAATGGCCCTTAAGAGATGTGTGTGATACAAAATAGACCGGCAAAGTGAAAAAGACGTGTGACGGGGGAACACTCGCGGACCCCCAGGGTGTGGGCCTCAAACTGGCTGTGATATTTGCATTTGGCACCTCTCCTGTTGAAGTTGAATAGTAACGT
Source organism: Carapus acus (assembly GCA_900312935.1). Lineage (NCBI taxonomy): Eukaryota > Metazoa > Chordata > Actinopteri > Ophidiiformes > Carapidae > Carapus > Carapus acus. The sequence continues at coordinate 63,281 of OMPJ01022041.1, forward strand.
AGACGTCACAGGAGCTTAGAGGGACACATAAGCAGGACTGCCACCTTCAGCTCGTCAAGGGCTCGTCTGTCTTAAGTGCTTCTTTTGAAATTCTGGCAGAGACATTGATGCGGGAATGAAAAAACGACTGCTGCTACACAATGGACAACAAATACCCAACACGTTGTTCCCTATCAGGCGTTGCATCAATGTCCCATTAGCATAGCATTCACTTTGTGTGGCTAGCCTAAGCTAGTAAGAGGAGCAGAAAGGTGCCACAAAGTATACCAATGGAGATTCTGATTTAAAAATAAGATATGACTCAGACATCTGTGTGATTACACACAGATGAAAATCTCTCTCAGTTGGCCCATTTCTCATCCTCCAGGTGACCAACAGCGTTTTGAGTTTTGTGCAAATTGTAATGCTGTATTGTATATATTGACCACTAGACTGCAATTTTTACAAAACTTTTGCACTGTAATTTTACTATAATTACAGTAAAATTTACAGTAATTTTTCAAAACATTCATAAGACGTCACAAGATGGCAGGTCAAGAAGACAGATGACATTGCTTCGTTGCTTGACTTTTCATTTTTACAATTGCATTGCTGTTGTAAAACTATCCTTCCACAGATAGTCTCCATTGTACACTGCACATTCCTAGCTGGGCAATTTCTCTTTGAAGGGCCTTGGATTTCCTTTTCCTCAAAGAGATGTTTTTGGCTGTTTTTGTTTACAGAGAGCTACAATCTCGGTCACAAAATAATGCTTTGTTTTCCTAAAGCTTTAGTAACACTCAATACGCAACACAAATGCAGTTGAGTCGGCTCTGTTTGAATTTTCACAAGTGCTTGAGGGTTTGCGATTGGGTTAAATGCAGAGGATAAACATGCCTCAGCACTAATTCGATTCAATTCAATTCAATTCAATTCAATTCCATTCAATTCTATTCTATTCTATTCTATTCTATTTCATTCTATTCTATTCTTACAACACTAAATCACAACTCATCTGAGGGTACTTTCCAAGATGGAGCAGTTAGAGCTTCTCAACATGTTGTCATTCAAATTCTACGATGTTTACACACACAGACCCAACATATTCTCCCTTTAACGGGAAGAATTATTGGGAGAAACCGTAATAACGCAAGTTATCATAAAACTTATGATACATATAAATCTTTAATGTAAATAAACATATGAATACACAATAGTCTCTAAAAGAAATGAAATCAACACACTCAAAAATCCACTTACTAAATCTACGTTCTTATAAGGAAGTGAATTAACAAAACCGAGCGCTGGGATCTCAAGTGTGTAAAAGAGGGACATCTTGTGGTCAAATATAACCACTGCAGTGCTAAAACCCAGGCAGGGTGGAGCCTAGGGGGCGGAGCTCCGCCCGCCTCCTCCATCTGTCAGAAGTTCGGAGGGCTTCGCCGCGCGGCGAGTATTCACTCGCAGAAAACCTCACCACCTAGTACTGAAATACATATTTAAAAGGCACGGTAAGTCTAACAAATAAGCGCTACAAACACAATCCAGACACGTTAAAGTTTTTCCATCGAGGTTTTGGCGCTGAAAATTCCCGCCGTATCGATGCTCCGCAGCCTTGGTGAGGAAGTTGTGGCGGGCACATGGTCGGCCCGCAGCGGGCGGAGGAGACTGGAGGACAGCAGCGGCTGATGCAACACGACGGCGAGGTAACAAGTCCGCTCCATTACTCCGCTAAAAGGACACGCGGGAAGACGAATGAGCTTTAGAAGACTTTCACAGGAGTTTTAGAGTCGTACATGCCCAGGAATCGTCGGTTTTTAAGGCGCGGCTTTATTCCGAGTGTTGCCGCAGCACCCTCAACACAGATGAGACCGAACCGAATGAATCACCGTAATACATACCGACATTAGCGTTTCTAATGGACACGCGTTTGCACACCTTATCCACAGAATTATGGCTCGTAACAGTTCGTAAGGTAGTAAGTCCGTTTCGACAGCGATGACGTGGTGTTTGATCTCGGCAGGGTGCGTGTGTTTGCTTCCTATAGCGTGTGTATGCCATTGTCCTAACTGCCGCTAACCTGCCATTCAGTCAGATAAAGTACGAATGTTTATCTAAGGTCTGAATTAAGGCAACAAAATATTTGGTTGTTGATCTGATAAGGTATTCCAGACTGCAGGGATGCTCGTGAAATTACAGTTGTGGACATAAAGTGTGCAGTAGAATTAGAATCGATTGTCCGCACACAAAATAAAAGTCAAGATTCAGGGACAAATCTGTGATATTTCAAGTTAGCAACACCTGTATCTGATCGGAATGTTTGTGTGCCAGTGGGCGGTGTGTTATGACTCAGTTAGGATTTCATCATAACGCCTATCCACACAGAACAAAACTACTTTGAAGGCATGTCGAAGTACTGGCACCTAATTCAATACTCTCACACCACACTCTTTTCTCTAGAAGGCAACAAAATGACATCTTTGTAATTAGAATTTTACCTGATCAGATCTGTTCCACTCTCTCTGATACATTGGAAACAGATAACGTGCATACAAATGCCTCAAGCGTATCACTCTGTTCCGCCTTTCCCTGACACTTGAAAGGGACGCGTAGAGGCAAAGGAGCTCCAAGAGCCATCAATAAAATGTGTGAATGTCACAGTATTTGCGCCTTGTAACGACTGCGCACACTTTGTATGCCTTTATATGCCTCTTCATGACGACAACAAACCAGAATCCTTAACCTATTTCACCGCCTTTGTTTGGCTATAATTGGATTTATTGCTCTCAGCAAATCCTCCTGACATCAACACAGCACATGAGAAAACATGAGAAAAACAGCACCACAAAATGCACACATTTGGACAGTGAGTATGGCACGACAGGTGATTTTATAGATAACTGATGCATCTTGAGATGGCAAGTGTTAACAAGGAAGTGTCCCCCTGTAAACATGGACAAGCTTGCAAGGTCATGAAGGCGTTACAGTGGCGTGGTAGCACCTGACTGGGTATAGGGGCGTCAACATCTGAAGGTCTATAGCGTAGCGCTCTGTGTGCTTACGTGACCACCCCCTCCACCCCAACCGGGTTTAAATAGATGCTTTGCTTTGTTGATGCTCAGCTTTGCCTTTGTCCTGGTGCCGCCGCTCTCGAGGCGAAATATCTGCATCATTTTTTTCCCTCCAGAAAGGATTACAGAACATCTTCTCATTTCTTCCAGGGGTAGGTACCCAGAAAACCTCACACTGCGCTGAGGAACCTCTACGAGATTTTCCAACATCCAAACCTAAAGGTACGATACTTGCGGAGAGACCGTGAGCTTTCAGTGTGTGTGCGTCCCCTCCACTATTCTCTCTGTTTGGCTGTCCCAAGGTTAGCAATGCCCGCTGCCTAGTGCCCAGGGTCCTCCTTGTGGGTGAGATTATGTTTTCTTGAGCTCCTTTTTTTTATCTCCACCATGAGGGACATGGCTGCTAACATTACAATAATACAATACAATACATATTAGGCGCGATAGATAAATTGCACGTGAGAGGCAAATTGTCCTCACGCTCCTGTCAGCTTACAGAATCATTTAGGGAAAATTGATATTTACCCAAAATGCCACAGTCACTGGTGTCAGCAAACGACGTCCGCTCACAAACTGGGCCCCGCTCTGAACACTGATGTGACAGATTCTCCCCTAGTTGCGGCCTTTTTGTCCTGCATTTGGGTTGGAATTTACAGTGAAAGGCGAGCCAGAGCTTCTTCGATTGCTACTTTGAAGCAAAGTGAAACAAGGCTAAAGCCCTTCTAGATGTTTTCTATGAAGATGCTTTAATAACTGAAATCCTGTGAGGAGGGACTTAACTTATCACTGGACCTATTGATCCAGGAAATTTAGAATACTGTAATATAATGTTTCTGCACTTTATTTGTCTGTGTTTGTTGTTGATCTGTGGTTGTCACAGAAATCAGAGGCTTTGTTACATTGGATTTGGCAAAAAACAAAAAGTTTGGTGTCACCTGGTGCTGAAAGTTTTTGTTTATGTGATGGACTCCAAATCAACCACAACAGCTTCTGGCCAACACGTCCCGTGCTTATCGACTGCGTCAGTCCTACCATGTGATGCAAAATAATGTTCTGGTTGAGGTAGAGTGGCATTTTCTTAGTATAGGGAGGGTGGCACTGCGTGTGTATTTGTGTCTGTGTGTGTGGGCGCTGGGGCGGGACATGGTGGGGGTAGAGTGCTGGTCTCAGCCTGGGCTGTGTGCCTGGAACTGGACTGACCCACACACACACAGGTGCCAAGGCAGCCGATTGGTCGAGAGGAGGGCAGGGTTCTGCTCTGCCCACCCTCTTTTTTTAGCTCGGTCCCCCACGCGGGTACATCCTGTTGCCGTGCCAAGTCCTGCTCCGGGCCCTGCTGGGAAAGTGACAAATGTTTTGCAACACGTTTGGCTTCCTATTTTGTGTTCACTTTGAGTTTGCCGCACGTGGACACAGTGACAGCTGGTCGCTTCCTGAAGGTTATTTTGTCTTGCTGCCGTTCAGATGGAGATACGGTCCTGGCCTCAGCTGTCAAGGTCACCGGGTCCCAGAGAACAGAGGCTATTTAATTGCCTAGAATGTCAACACGTTGCAGAACGGCGTGTCTAGATGCCCGACACTCAGCGGGGACGTCTGTCGTCCGTCCCTGAAAGACAAGCTTTTGTTATCACTGACCCACAACTCCACGTGTCCACCAAAAAAAAAAAAAAAAAAAAAAAAAAAAAATCTAGCAACAGCCAGGCCAACATGAATGAAGTAGTGTGTGTTTTATGACTTCTCAAGAATTTTTTTTAACCACAATCCGCCTTAAAGTTTACAGTTAACAGGCTCTCGTTGACGCTTATCTGCCACAAACCAGCATCATCCTTGTGCAAGCTTGTGTCTGCGCAGACACAAGCTTGCCCTCCAGGTGATGTAGATTCAGCAAGAGTAAGCGTCCATGTCTGTCTTTCTCAAGATATATGGGTGGCACCACAGAACCAACGCGGGCTGGACAGGAATCTGAATCATTAGTTCCCAACCACTGTGCCTGGGACCGTGACCAGGCTATGGAGCATGCAAATGTAAAAATGTAAAAACTCTTGATCTTAGTTTTCAGTTCATCTTTATTTGATACCCTGTCGGTCAGTTGTATCATGATTTTTGTAAGTAGGTAAAGAGAAATGATCCGCTGTGGCGGCCCCGAAAGGGAGCAAAGAGCGAATAAGACAGTAGAAATAAAGGCCACGAATGGATGATGCAGTTAGATGACGACTGTATGCTTTAAAAACGGTCTTG
>OMPJ01022041.1:78402-102212 GCA_900312935.1 Carapus acus
TCCTCTCCCAACGCCTCCATGACCTCCACCCACCACCAACCCTCATTTATGTTGTGTTGTGTCCCACCATGCTTACCCGGCTAGTAACACAACCAAGACAGAGGGTCGATCCGTGTGGCTTTGTTGTTGCTGTTGTGTGTGTGTGCGCGCGTGTGTGTGTGTTCTGCAGTGCAGCAGCTGAGGTGGCGTTTGCTCTGTGTGTGTCGTGTGTGTGTGTGTGTGTGTATCTGTGGTAGTGACTGCGGTGCCAGAAATGCGCAGATGCTGTAGTGTAAATATTCTCACATACTGCTAGATAGGCAGGAAAACAACAACAATGGATTTTTCATCTATGTTCGGGTCGGTTTGGGTCAGCCGGCCACTCTTTGCTCTTCATGAATCATGAATCCCAAATACTGCAACCGATTGACACAACTTACAGTCTTCTGCTCCATCCCTCCATCTTTTTAGACAATTCTATTTTCTGTTTTTTTCCAAGCTTTTTTCTTTTTTGCATTGTTGGAAGTAAATAGAAGAAGGAAGTGTTAAAAATACCACTGCTCCCACGTTCCAGAGTTCAGGGTCACTCACTAGTTGAAGTGCTGGACACTCTGCCTCACAGTCGGCAGCGGGAGCTTTTATGTAAGTGTTGCTACTCAGTAAAAGAGAACAGCCAAGGCTGGCACCATCGATGAAACACACACACACACACACACACACACCTCTGCCTGGCATTATCTCCCAGACGTCCAGTGTCACCTTTCTTATCAGTCACGAGCGGCTGTGCCCGTGCTCCCTGTTTGGACCTGAGTGTGTGTTTATGAAGTTGTTTTGACCTCAAGGAAAAGTTGCCTCAGGAGGAGAAGACTATACACGTCCCGATAAGACCTATGAGGACATCTCGTAACCGTCATCACGTGCCAGGGCAGAGCAGAAACGTCACAAATCGGAAATTTACCAGCGAAATATCAAAATCCTGTTTTTCTTCGTCTGTCATATGTCCATAATTCAAGAAGTCTTCATTTCCAAGAATCAAACAAACAAACAAACAAACAAAAAAATAATTGAAGGGGTGCACTTGTGCAGCGCTCCACAAGTCAACATTGAAATGATTATATTATGATGTGCTACATCAAATCCAGTGTATTACTTACACAAGTTGTTGTTGCCGTTTTCACATTGAATACAAGTCGTCCAAGTCGCGATCAAAAACATTACTGACAGCAACAGTTTTGTGGTGTGTATGGTGTGAGTCTGAACGTGTGTGTTGTATTAGCACACACGCCAAACAACACGCAGCCTCTCTGAAATCTGTTCCTCCTCTGTCTGCCTGTCAAGCAGGCAGGCCAATGCCAAGATCACTCAGCAACCGCTGTTTCAATTTTCAATTTTTTTCCTGCTCCTGACACTGAGCAGATGGCGACTTTTACCTTGGTGTGCATCAGTAATGTCTGCCCAGTACAGCACATAACACAATGTGTGTGTAACGCTGTGTGCAATACATGGCAGCCATGCTTTTTCTCGCTGTTTTTTCTGTATACATATGTTTGGTAGTGACTGTACTGCAGTTGGATTGCATCTTCATATATGGACTGTACCTGGTTTAGAGTTCACTCCCTACCTATCTACCTACCTAAACTCATCCTAACCTTTTCTGTACCTTCATGGGAGTGGGTATGACTAATATTTCCGACATGGACCCCAAACTCTTTTTCTGGTGCTCATTCTTCAAACATTTCTTTTTTTCTCTTTTTTTTTTCTTTTTCACGCAGAGACCCCTGATGCCACAAAGAAGAATCTGAACTCTCCAACCAAAATGATGACCATCAACTTCTGGCTGGCACGGAGCTCCTTCCTCGAGTGAAGCTGTCCCGGCCGCTTGACAAAATGAGCGAGCGGAGTGAGTGTACCAACAACAACCGGCAGGATGGGGTGCTGGGCGACGGCGACGCCAACGCCAACGAAATCCGTCCAGAGGGTGAGGGGAGGGCGCTCACTCTGTGCGCTCTAACCACCGACACTGCCCAGCAGGACAAGGTGATCATCTGGGGCACGGACTCCCAGTGTGACGACCCGGAATTGGCGGAGTTTGAGATGCTGGAGTGCCAGGAGCTGGAGGCCTACTTGGTGGAGGATGGAGAGGACTTTGTCGGCCTGGCGGAGAGAAAGGAGCCTAATCGGCGCTGCTCGTCCCTCTGCAGGAGCGGCCTGGAGCAAGCGACAGATGTGAGCAATGGCGTGAAAGACAGGAAGCCCATCGCTCTCCACAATGCTACCAAACAGGAAGCAGGTGCTACTGAAAGCCTCGGGGGCAGAGAAGTGGCCGGTGGCGTCGCCCTGTCCGACCTCTGCTCCGAGGCTGACGTCTTCGTGTCCTGTCTGTCTAGTCTCGGGGAAAGCTTTGCCACTGCGGTGGACACGGCTGGTAGAATGCAAACTACAGACTCGTGGAATGTGGCCTCTGGCCTTGGTGGTACCGTCCCCGAAGACCAGACTTTGGCTTCTCTGTCCTGTAACACCATCTCTGAGCGTGTCAGGGCTACACCCAACCCCTCACGCCTCGATGGAATGAACGCAACGCAAGGGAAAGATGTGAACTGGAACGCACTGGTACCCTCTGAGGATGTCGAGATACAAGCACAAGACCGAAATGGTGAAGCACACAATGAAGAGCACAAAATGAGTCCTCACCAAGCAGGGCAACCCTCGGATACACATCTTTCTGGAGTAAAAACAATTGCACAAATCGCGGATCAAAGAAGTTCAACCGCAGCAACAAAACCGTATGATGAAAGCACAAACAGGATGGACAAGAGCACGCAGGCTGACACCAACCTCAACGCAACCCTCAGTCCATCCAAAATGGCAACTAGAGGAGTAACGGAATCTACAGCCATGAAGAAGCAAGGCTCGTTTGACAACACACTGAAGAAGCAGCTGTCCTTCGACAGGATTTCGAAGAAACAGTCATCATTCGAAGGCCCGCTAAAGAAACAACATTCTTTTGATAACACCCCCAGGAAGCAGAGCTCCTGCGAGACCACCGTCCACTCCGCCTCCTCAAGTCTGGAGAAGAGGAGGCCGTGGGGGAGCCCCAGTCGACCGGCGACTCCTGTCTCTCCCAAAGCTACGGCCGGCTCTCCGAGGAGAAGACCCTCCGGTTCTCCAGCCAAAGTCCCCGGCCTGAGAGCGCTGAGCGTGGAGCGCGGAGAATCCCCTCAGAGAGGCGTCGCACAAACCGGCAAACACCTCGCAAAGGGCAGCGTGAGCAGCGGCATCCCCAAACCGGTGACGCCTCAGCAGAAAGAGCCAGAGGCCAAGAGATCCTCTCCTTCCCACAAGCCCAAAAACGTGCGACCCAAGATCATCACCTATGTCCGCAAGAATCCTACCGCCAGCACGCAGGGGATCGATGCCCCGCTGGAGCCCATGAAATTGACCCCGTCCTCCTCCTCCTCCTCCCCATCCTCAAAGCTTGGTCCACAGCCCAAAGCCTCACCTGTGCTGTGTTCCTCCAACCTGCTCTTTGACAAATACCGGCAGGAGATGCAGACGGTACCTCACTACCCTCCTGGTGCGAAGACGCCCTCGAGGAAACTGGGGGCAAAGTCTGGCAGTTTTCACGAAGACAGGACAGACAGAATTTTGCAGGAGGTAGGAGACGCGTCTTGTTCTGCCTTGATTTGTTTCAAACTCTCCTGTCACACCGACTTCATTTTCCCTGGTATTTTCTAAGCTAATGCTAATAATGCAAATCTCGCATCTTCAGGAGAACATTTCCCACGATGGAGGCACTGTATACCGCTCCCCCAGGGCCATGAGGCCTCAGCTCGGGCTCGGGGCTGTCATTAGGCAACCGGCAGCCAAGACCAGAGGTCAGCAGACAGGTCAATGTTCGACCACGACCCCAAACCAGATCCACCAAGATCCAACAGGTGAGGCAATGCTGTGTTTGCCCTGAGCTGCTGGGTGACACCTCAAGGTCACAGTCAATGCAACCTTCTCTCCCTCCAGGAGTGCAAAGGCGATCAGGCCCTGAGGCATCCATGAGGGGCGGCCTGCTCAAACTGGGCCCCACTGGGTTGAGGCCTCCAGGTTTCTCGGCCCTGCCGGCGACTCGCTTGGCCACGTTTGGCTTCGGCCACAGCTCCAGCGCTTCGTCTGTGTCCAGCAGCCAGTCCAGCGACGGCACACACAGTGATCCCAACCGACCCGCCCAGTGTGAGTCCTCCAATCTGTCTCCAACACACACACACACACACACACACACACAGACAATATGGAGGAGGATACCGTCATGGGTTAAACACCACAAGTGGGTCGATGAATCAAATAGAATAAATCAAACAAGAATTAATATTCTTTTCCCAGCTTTCTGTTAGACCACTGGTTCTTCCACTGGTTCCACTGGTTTGATCGAACCCCGGGGTTCGATGAGTCAGTCTCAGGGGTCCGGTAGAGGTCAAGACACACACCCAACTCATATAATTTCTTATGATTGGATTCGGTGAATGCTTATATGAAACTGGTGGGGTTCAGTGCCTCCAACAAGTTTGAGAACCGCTGCATTAGACATATCTTTGTGCATTGGAGAATTAGAATTGTGTAAAATTACAAACTGAAATTTCAATCCATTCATTAGAAGTGTAAATTGCTCTCTGGAAAAGCAAAACAAGAATTTATTGAGTCCAAACAGACGCTTTCAAAGCGGATTTCCGTATTTAATGTAATAAATGCGTTGGATGGGTCCTTTGGCTCAAAAGCCGAGGTGCTCGCTTGTGGCTGCTGCTTGGTCGCTATGGCAACAGGCTCCAGTTTCCCCCTGTAATTCACCCTGCTCGTGCGACGAAATTCCCCTCAACGTGAAGCATCTCCCCTCAGGTGAATTCAGCCTTCAGCAGTAAAGGAGGTTCCTGAACTGAGGGCATTTCAACACCAAGTGTTTTCCCCAAAAAAGACGGTGTTACAGCAGTATTGTGGGATGTTTTAGTCTTAGCTGCCACATAAATAAACTCTAAAGGGCTGCTGGAGTGGCTCCCTTGTGTTCCCGTTCGGTCGTCAGCCTCCCTCTCTTGTCTTGGGATGACTTTATTTTATTTTTTTTTGTGCAACTGAAGGTCACAGGCCTGTCCTCGTCTTCTCGGAGAGCGTGCTGAGTCCCCCACAGGAGTCAGTCAGCACTTCAGACGACAGGATCGATCCGGCAGATTAATTTTTCATTAGGACTAAACAGAGACGTCCGGTTTGCGGTTTCGTGCGAAATCTGAAATGCTGAGCGGCCAGAATCTGCGACTTTCTCAGGAAGAAACCCGCCACATGCTGCTGGATGAGGCGGATGAGTTTCTGCACCTCTGCGGTGTTTAAGTGTGTGATTATGGTGTTGAGATATTCAATCCCTGCATGTCTTCACAGAGCTGGAGGCACAAAGGCAGCACTTATGAATAATTAAGATGTTTGCATCATTTTGCATTTTGCAATTGAATTTCAAGATTTGTACAAGCTGTAATCATAACCGTAGCAAGGTATCCTCTCCTCGTCATGAAACGGTGGTGTGCATGTGTGTGTGTGTGTGTGTGTATTTCTAATGAGCTTTTAACTCTGCTCTTCAACAAACTGCAGCTCATTACATGTTCACTTCCATGTTTGTATCTCTAATGTTGGACCACCTCATTAGCTAATGTCAGAGAGGCTCCATGAATAGACTGAAATGATGTTAGTAAACATTGAAGCTAGTTAGCATGATATCATGGTAAATACAGTAATCTCCTCGCACAAAATGGATATTGACATCTTCATTTATGGCTAACGTGCTTTTTCTCTCTGAGTTTGTGTATGTATATCTGTACGTGTGCGTGTTGAAACTCATTATTTTGCGTTTAGACAGTATTTAAGTGTTTTTTCGGGGTAGTTGTGTGAGGTTTTGCGTTTCGTCTGTGGGAATTCAGAAAATCGTTACACAAGTGAAATAATGAGACAGAGGATTGGAGTGGACATCCCCTCAAATGTCTCTTTGCTGATTGGACAGATTAGAACTAATGGTTACCACGGAGATCAGCTGGGCGATACTGGCTCGTGATTGGCTGCATACAGACCCTTGATGGCACTGAAAGGTCAGGAAAAAGGGCCTCGATTCAATCGCAAATGCCGCCGAGGTTTCCAACTAAACCTACCCGAGACATTTTCAATTGTAGAGGACAAGCTGGCTCGTGTCCCGTCAATAGGTGGCGTATCCTGGTGTCGGGAGGTGACCCTATATTTCCTCACTGCCCCTCCGTTCCTCTGCTCTCGCCCTGCAGATCCCAGCATCCATGACAGGCCCCCAGCTCCAGCCCAGCCGCCCTCCGCCCCCAGCCTGCAGCGCCGCCCCCTGGCTGCTCCTCGCTGCTCCCCGCTCGGTGAGAGTATTTTTGTTTGCGAGCACATGTAGCCTCCCTTGGACCGGACGCTCCCGCCGCTTCACCTTCTCTGTCCTCAAGGTCACTGAGCAGTGGTCACGTGGGCTTTTACAAACGCGCGTGTGTGTGTCGGAGGTGTTGATGGTGTAACGTTGGAACGCACGTGGTCCACCTCCTGACCCCCCCGGCCCCCTCTAAATCATAAGTCACTGTCAGCACTTCAGGAGATGAAAATGCTGGAGAGGACTGAGGGTGACATAAACAAACTGTTGTTTATTGTGAAAAAGTTCCAAACATTATTGAGAATACAAGGGAGAATCCACGTAGATCTTGAATTCAAGAGAAGAATTTACTGGAGCTACATTATAAATCAAATTACAATGATAGAGATTCCAAGGAATTCAAAAATTAATAAATTAAGCGGTCCTGCTGGAAAATTTTACATCTGAGGTGCTTGAAATTACATTTACTTTTCTTAATTTTTATTTTCTAAGATCACATGTTTTAGAAATCAGTGCCCTGTAATTAATTCATTCAGAAAAAACAATAGGCATATAGGAATTGTAAAAAAAAATAATAATTGAAAAACAATTGTTAGATTCATGAAATGTTTCACTTTTAGAACCGTTGTCATATAGAACCACTTTTAAGTGACTTCATAAGAGGTTCTGTGAATTAATTGATGTGCTGAGAGTCTTCCAGTTGCAGCAATTTGTCCCATGAAATATATATTTCATTAAAACAAGGTTGAATAAATGATTATATATGCATTAGCATGGCACATGCGCACGAATCGCTCTCCACATGCACACACAGGAGATCTGACACAATCCTGAGAGAGGGAGGTATTTATTGATATTCATCTGTACATCTGTTTGCGAATATTACATCACAGTGGTGAGCCTCCAATAGTAAACACATGGCTGTGCTGCTGGGCCGCCATCGTTGCGATCAGTTTTTTTTCTTCCCTTTTTTCCTATTAGAATTGCATCATGTTGCCACCTAGCGGTCGATACATATCCTTGTCCGAATCTCCGCACTGTACCTCAGAATCGTTTGGGACTATGAGGCAGTGGCACCACCCAGTGGTCATGGCAGTATAGTGCAGCTCATATACAGTATCTCAATCATTCAGAAAGTGCAAGAGCTTTGCCGCATTTTAAAATCAAAGACGCTCGCACCCCCACACACGTAGACCTGCCAAGTGTATTCATGAGGTTGTTTGGTTTTTTGATTCCCACATGTTCTCACTGTCTTTTCAGCTGCAAGGAAAGAGATACAGAAGGAGGCGCCGCTGCCACCAACGTCTTCCCCGAAGAGATTCGCAGTGGTTTCGCCCAAACCTCAATCTCCAGGTGGGTCCAAGCAAGTCGCGTGTGTGTGCGCTTTATGTGTACACATGCGTCTCAGATATTGCTGCAGCTGATAACTGCGTTCTGCAGCAGTCATATCTTTGCTCACTTTAAACGCCGTCTGCTCGCATGCCTCATCACCCGAGCCCTGACAGCACTTCCGTTGTCACGGAGACCAGCTCGCCGTAGTACTAGTATGACTTCTGCCGCAGTGCAACAGCTCAGTCACATCACAAATCAGCGTTGTCTCCTTCTGTGGGTATACACAGCAACACAACGGCCAGAATAAATGCACACTAACAGTGTGTATCACCAAAATCAGCTTTGATGTTTGGAGCTGGGAGAAGAATATGTCGCTGATTAGCCTGAGGAAGTTTTTACCTCTGGCTTACCTTACCCTGTGCTGTGTTTTGATCATTTTTGGTTGTTGGGTTGAGTGCAACCAAGTACAGTACAAGTCCTACCTCAGGATACGAAATTAATTCATTCCGGAGTAGCCTTCGTATGATGATTCTTCTAATGATGATTCTTCCGTATTTTGAGTCAAGTTTTATATGTAAAATAGCTAATTCGTGCCAAGCCCTCAGAAAAAAAACACTTACAATTTAATAATAACGGTAAAACTAGACTGATATATGGTCGAATTAACCTTTAATTTCTGTAAATATGGAAACATGGAAAACTAAACCTTCAATAACTGTAAATGAAGTGGATATTAGCGCGTCAAAACGAACTGGCCGAATGATGCCGGCAGGTACACAGTGCGAGGGATGCAGACCAATAGCAGAGCAGGATCCTATAGAGCATTAGAGGAGAAAACCAATAGGAGAGCAGGATCTTGTGCCGCCTTCGAGGCTACTCGTAACTGATAACTTTCGAGTGTGAGATTCACGAGTCACAACTTCAAACCGTTCCACGCACCACCGTCTGCTGTTGGTTCATCATTTTTGAGTACAAAAAATATACTGCGTGACGTCGAACGCGGAAGTTGGAGTACTTGAGTACATTCGAGTTAAAAGTCGTGAGCTCACGGGTTTGGCTGTTGCCCGACCACTTTTAACCAGAAAATTACGAGTTACGAGTAGCCTTGAATGCGGCATCATGGAGTATACAGTCGAACACAGGTGCAGCGGCACGCTTTTTGTTGACTATGATCTCGTTTCCTTTCGCATCGTGAGTCATTTCTTATGAGTCGAAAAAATACATCAAACACACCAAATATAACGTTACATCATCCTGTGATGAATATTTCAGCAATTGCACTGCTCAAGAAACCAGAGTTGCTCGTCCGATCCTTTCTTCTGCCAGAGCGGAGTGAAAGTGCCCTTGAGCTAGACACTAATATTCAACCAAACATTTCTACAACCAAACAGTCGATTGTAGATCATCTCCGTTGGCGTCTCCCTGTAAAAAAAAACCTCTCTAAGTGATATGTTGCTGCTCTGGTCTTGCAGTCCGTGGGCGGACTGCAGCGGGGCTGGCCGCGACCCGGGCCGAGCAGCGGGCCCAGGAGATGGACCGTGCCGTGATACAGCAGCTGCGAGAGCGTTGCCACGAGCAGGAGCTGCAGCTGCAGAGCCTTCAAGGCCAGATGAAGAAGGCCTTCCTCTGCTTGGACGCCTTCGCCATCACCACCCAGCACTTCCACCAGAGGGTGAGTTGCAGCCAAGCTCCCCGCCAAAACAAAAGGCGCAGCAAAACAGCTGTCGGCGCCAGTCCAAGCTAGCATGGACTGCTGGGGTTTGTGAGGATTAGGGTGATTTCCTGGGGGTGGTGTGAACTTTGCGGCCTTCAGTGCTGCTGGCAGATTTGGTTTGTGCAGGCTCCCTGTCAGCTCCGTCCTGGTGCTCACGTTAGCGAGACTGTCAGGAATACAGTGGGTAGGAACCAATGCACTTCCTTCCTTCCAAAGTAAGTGCACATGGAGACCCACTCACCTCAAAAATACAGTTAACAAAGTCATCCAGCAGCGTTTCAGGAGCAAACACAAGACAAATCGCAATTGAGAGGCCTTTCTTCCAATTTTTTAGAGGATAATACATGAAGGTTTGACTTAAGCCGCCTTAAATTTCCACGCAAGAGGTCTCCTGAGGTAAGAGATATTTATTTTCCCACGTGAACAATGTTAACTAGCACCGTCAGCTCCAGCCTCATTTGGCTCCTCCATTCCTCTGCGTCTGCAGACAGATGGAGCAGATCACAGAGAAAATGTCTGAGAGGCTCCTGTTGGCAGCAGAGGAAAACATGCGAAATCAAACCACCTGCAGGATTCCTTGCTCGCACATTTTTAGTGTCATTCTCCTCACAACACAAACACCTGCGTTGTAATTCGTGTCACGATCCCCAAGTAACACAACAACACGCCCGATGTTTCATCATAAGGAAGCAGGCGAAGCTCAAAAGACTTTTTTTAGGACGGCAACACGGTGGAAAATGTCTGCAAAGCCCGTCAGAGATCTGGAGGATCAGAGTTAAAAGGATTTGTCGTCATTTTAAGAATGAAATGGTGAACGGTAAAGATAAAGAACGAGATGCATGCTGACACACACACAAAAAATAATTTGATGAAATGGGAGCCTTGGCTGGATTTCAAGGCACATTTGAGATCCAGTATTGACGCCATGTCTTCCCGACACCCCTCCTCCCTGTGTTTTTCCTCCTCCTCCCTCTGGTCCTACTTCTCTCCGTCCCCTCCTCGCACGGGGGGAGGACGTTGGCGGATGGACAAGCCCCGCCCGTGATGGGCGGAGACGATAGATGAGATTGGGGGGTCGGCGGAGCTTTTAGTGTGATTGATTGTCGGCGCGGTCGAGACGCTACTGAGGTCGGATGGATGGCGAATGTTGAAATGTATCTAAATCAGGTGTTTGTGTGTGTGTGTGTAGAATGTGTGTAGAATAATTCAATCTCTGTTCATGCCCTCGACTTTGTTTCTTTAGATTGGCGGGACAGTGGTTGCCGTCTGGGCTGTGTGTGTGTGTGTATGTGTGTGTGTGTGTTCTGCTGGAGGCTTCCAGTCACCATTGTCCATGTATCCGTCACCTTCACCTCCATGATGAATCACACCTGATAATCTAGAGATACATGGTGTCATTAGGACTAATGGATTAATAGGCGGCTGATTACAGATGAATGAATCATTTCCGCTGCTTTTATCAGGGAATCCGAACATCTCGCCGTTATCTGGACGTCCCTCTTAACGTTGACCTGTCTTGCCTTAATTACAGACAGGATGACAGACTTTCTGTATCCAGAAGCGTGAGGGCGGCTGTGTGGGCAGAGCAGATCATTGGCCATTTATTGATCCGTCGACTCTATGAGATCCAATCAGCTATTGTTATCCACGTCCCTGCTGTGTGTGTGTATGTGTGTGTGTAATGGTGATCTGGGGCGTGTTAGCCGGGGCTGGTGGGAGGAGGGCAGGCTGATGTTTGCCAGTCTTTGTTCCGGCACGGAACAAACCGGCAGCTTGGGCGAAAGGCGAGGTGAGGCTTTCCATCCTCCTATCTCCCCTCCCCTCCTTTTGCCTGCATCCTCCCCTCCTCCTCCTTTTCCTCCTCCTCCTCCTCCTCCTCCTCTCCGGTCTATCCTCTGCTCTGGTTTGCGTCTCGCCTCCTCCCCGAGCCGGCGCAGAGATGCTGCTGCTGCTGCTGCTGGCTCGCCTGCTATGGGCCGCGGCTGCTCTCGCCTTCTCCTCCATCCTCTGCGCTGCCTAGACCGAACGGTAAAGCGGCTCCATGAGCGGCTGCACCACCCGCTTCCTTTGTGTGTGCCAGTGTGTGTGTCTGTGTGTGTGTGGTGCTGATGATGGGTGGGCCTGACTGAATGTGTCTGCTTCGTGGCGCGTGCCTGTTCTCAGTCTGTGTGTGCTGATAATGATGTCGTGTGTGTTTGTGCTGAGTCAGACCGACGCGACCCAACTGCTGCTGGCTCCCCCGTCCAGCGTACGAGACCGTTACGTAACGAGGAGCCGCCGCCGCCGCCTGTGGGGTGTTACATTGTGCTGCTGGTGTTTAGAATTGTGGCTGTGATGGACGACGGCCATACAGTGAGGGAGAAGAGAGAGAGGGATGAGAGAGAGAGACGCCTCCTTACCGATCGCCACCATGATCAATCATTCATCATCACTTAGCTCACCCATTACCTGTGTCACCATCTGTGGAAATTCCAAATCCAGTCAGCAGCACAAAAGAGGAAACTGAGGGAAGGTGATAGTAAACACCCAAACAACAGGCTTGTTTTTGCTGAATTTTGTTCGAATTTTGCCCATTTCTGCATTATACTGAAGCTGCTGTCTCCATGCTCCACAGCTACTCCCTCACAGAAAGTGGAATGTATGTAGTTGCCGTGGCGATGGGAGAGGTGGGGTGATAGAGCCCATTAGGATGCGCGTCGCGGTGCTCCCTGAGGAGCCTGATCCATGGGGGGTCCGAGGGTTAATCTGGGCGAGACATGCTGAGGAATGACGGGTGGCTGCAGAGGAGTCAAACGGAGAGTGAGGGACCATCCTCCAAGCACAGTGAGAGAGTGACATCACCACCAGCTAGACACAGGATGGAAAAACACACACACACACACACACACACAGGGTGTGCAATATTCATGACTGAGAGTCATTAAACTGTCTGGCGTGTGTGTGTGTTTTTCCATCCTGTAAGGGGGTCGCACACACTTAGGGGTCTCTCTTTAGTCTAGGCTTGTGTTTCAGTGCACCCACAGGAGACAACACGAAGGAGAGTGTGTGAGATTTGGAGGCATCTGCCTTCTCTGCTGCTTTGACACCATGTGACCACCAGGGGAGGGGTGGCGACAGGGGCGGAACTTGGGGTTAGGGGGGGCCGCGGCAGTCCCCCATCCCGGGTCCAGAGGAGGGCCTGGGCTCACGGACAACCGCAGAAAGATACACACTCCTCACTCTATGTCCATCACTCTAATTTGACACGGTGATTCAGAGCGTTTACTAATTTTGACGGCTGTTTGTGTGTGTGTGTGTGTGTGTGTGTGTGTGTGTGTTTTGTGCCGTCTCAGAATGCGAGTGCCATTGTGAAGGAGCGGGAGCTGTCGCTGGAGCTCGCCAGGATCAGGGATGAAGTGGGTGAGTGAGATCTGCCCTCACTATAAATGTTTGTGGCACCTCGTCACTCCAGATCAGAACCCCAAAAAACCCCGAAGAACATAACGCACCAACAACGCAAAGCTGCCGCTTTTGGATGTCAAGTGCATCAGGACTGTAGTCACTGATTCAAGAGAGATGACGTGTACTTGTTTGATGTGGGCAAACTACGGCCCGTGGGCCGCATCAGGCCCGATGGTCTGTTGATCGGCCCGCAAAAGATTGGTACAAAATTTTAACTTCATTTAAAAAAAACAACAAATTTTACAACAACAAAACTAACACCACACTTTGATGGAGTGGCAAAGATGGATGAACAACAAAACTGGTCCCATTAAAAGGTAAATAACGCAACACCCTAATGCTTTTTTCAGTATCAAAATTTAAAAGCCAATGTGGCCCCTGGACTGAGATGTTTGTCCATCCCTGCTCTAAATGCTCGTGGTTCTGAGGTGTGAGTGCGACACAGATTTTTTGTGGACAAATCCCCCCGTGCTGTCCAGCTTTCAGCGTGGCACACTGGGAGCAACTGCAGCGGGAGAAGGAGGAGCTGGAGCGGCGCTTCGAGGCGGAGCTGCAGCGGTTGCGGGCGCAGCAGCAGAGCGAGCTGGGAGCCCTGGAGGAGCGGCTGAAGGTCCGGCACGTTGAGGAGGTCAGAGGGCTTCAGGCCCAGCAGAGAGCCGAGATGGAGGAGCTGCAGATGAAACAGCAGGTTCAGGTATGCAGCCACCGGGCCACAGTAGGGAGGGGGAGTGACACAAAGGAGGGACTCTGCCAGGGGGGGATTCAGTTTCTGCCATCTTGGTGAGCAAGAATGAGGTTTAGGAGGCGTGGCTGATTCCTCTTTGGGGTCCATGAAATAGAACAAAAATAAAACAAATACAACAGGGCAAAGAAGGGCAAAAAATGGGCAAATATTGAATATCTGGCTGACGGTGCCATGGTTACCTGGAGTTTTTGAGTTTTGAGAAATTCTGGTTTTTGCTGACATCTGGTGGTAGAATCTTGCAATTGCAATGTACCATCCTTTGCAGCGTTGTCATAGTATGCTAAGCACACACAACCCCACCGTGGATGGAACCTACAACCTTCTGTTTTCTTGGTGAATGCGCTACACCCTGAGCCCTGCTGCCCCCCACATTGACATGTCCCCCTGTGGGGACATGTTATATTCCTAATGATCTCTTCCTTATCCAAGATGGAGGAGATGAGCGAGGAGCACGAGGTCAGCCTGATGGAGATGGAGACCAATCATAATGATACAGTGGCCACGCTGCAGGAGGAGCACGCCAGGACGGTGAAAAGTAAGCTCTGCGCCCTCGTCCTCGCTCCCCGGGTGAGAGCCGAGCTAATGTTGCCTCTGCTTAGATCTCAAGATGGCCCACGAGCAGCAGAGGAAGTCTCTGGAGGAGGAGTTTGAGAAGATCAGGCTGTCGCTGCAGGTGAGTGTTCTCCATCCCCGGAACACGAGGGGCTCCGAGCCTTCGCTGCCATACCGACGACTTTTTGTCTGCTGGGCAGGATCAAGTGGACACGCTGACGTTTCAGAACCGCAGCCTGAGAGACAGGGCGAAGCGCTTCGAGGAAGCTCTGAGGAAGAGCACGGACGAGCAGATTGTGGTAATGTGCTTGACACCTACAGAGTCTCTCATCCATTATGTATAGCCGTGGCAACTAAACCCGTCTGCTGCTGGCAGGATGCCCTAGCACCGTATAAACACATCGAGGAGGACCTGAAGAGCTTGAAAGATGTACTGGAGATGAAGAATCAACAAATCCATCACCAGGAAGTGAAGATCTCCGAACTGGAGAAAATAGTAGGCTCCAACTTACTGCTCTCAAGTGTGCAGATGGTTGTCCACAGCTTCTGCTACACATAGATTCGTACTCGTGTTCCCTCACCCGGCGTATCACACCTTTGGTTGTATCTGGAATCGTTGGAGAATTTAATGTTGCCTCCCTCTCCTCCTGTATTTGAGCAGGCTGAAAAGAACGTGTACCTGGAGGAGAGATTACAAGTGTTACAGCAGCAGAACGAGGACCTGAAGGAGAGGATTGACAAGAACCTGGCTGTATCCAGGTCAGGGCTGTCTGCAGACACACAAAACAAAACAAAACAAAAAAACACATTTGTTATATAACTTCACCATTTTTTGATCAGTATTCTTATTTTCTTTTTAGTATTTCTAATAACCTGAAGGGTTCATATGTTTTTAAATCTGATTGAGCTGAATTCAGTGTCTCACCATACGTCCCTGGTGGAACCCTTTGAGGCCATGTCAAACGGGGATGGAGAGAATGACTCAGCAAGGATGGATTGCCTCTTTAACCCCCTCTGTGTCGTTGTCCAGGCAACTGTCTGAGGAGAACGCCAACCTGCAGGTGCACGTGGAGAAGGAGAGCAACGAGAAGAAGCGGCTGAGCCGCACCAACGAGGAGCTGCTGTGGCGACTGCAGACGGGCGAGCTCAGCCCGCGCATGTCGCCCAGCTCCTCCCCCGTCCACCGCAACCCGTCCCTCCCGGGCTCCCCCGCACGCCCGCACTCCTACCACCAGTGAGAGCACGCAGGGGCTCCCCCGCTGTTATGAATCAAACTCAAAAAACAGGCGTGGGAGATTTTCAAAGATCCATGGCGCCAAGTTTGAGTGCGCCACAACTGCACGGTTTTACATTTCATAGAAGAGAGACACAAGACAGCTGTTCATCCTCATGTTTGCATTTTCCCACGAGATGCATTCCCACTGTGGAATTCCACTGATTGTATTTTGACGTGCAGCATTGTATTCCTGGCCTCCAAATCCTGCTCTGGACTCGACAGAGACTAGCAGCTGTGCGGGGTCAGTGTAGCCTTCATCAGAGCCGCGACGCCTCATCTCCATCTCCGCTCTCGCCCCGTGCTCAGGATCATGGACATGGACATGGAAACCGACGTCAGACGAGCAACGACCAACACAGCAAGCGCCTTCGCTGTCCCATTTTCTCCCACCAGCAGTGTTTTTCAAGGCAGAGGCAATACTTTTGAGTGACACCTTTCGAAATTAATGAAACTACCTGCAGTATCGTCACGGTAACAGTGGAAGGACGAGGATTGAACCCACTTGTCAGTGCGTTAACAACCACCACGAGAGCCGAACCGTCTCTCCAAGACCCCATTTTTCACCCCAAAAGTCAAGCTTTCTAGGACCTTAAAGGTACGACCACGATGATACTGTAACTGCTGTAAACATTTATTTGAAGTCTTTTAGCAAACAGAACTTTTTGACTTCATTTACTCTCCATGCATTTCTCTGTTTAAAGCATGTCTTCCAGTCTTAGCGTTCTTTACTGGTGTTTGGTACGAGGCAGCGTGACGACTAGGGCAAGAAGGATGGTTATGCAACGCAACTTACTGCACCCCTCATCTCTGAAGAGAGCAGAATTTACACGTCTCGTTAAGCACCAACAGTTATACTTGTATTGTCTTGTATATTGTGGATATACCGTAAACATAAAAATCCACACTCGATATCCAATTAGTTCAAACCAAACGGAACAATCTGTAGGAGCCACCAAAGAGGAGTTCATCAGATGTTGTAGCTATTCGGCTGCAAGTCCAGAGTTGCCACCAGAAAAAGCCATAAAGGTCGATGGTGTTGTTGTAAACAACAGTAGGGAGATTATGCAATTACGCTGCAGTGAATCACAAACAATGAGGTTTTGTCGGTTTATGCTCTGCGACGACTTAAGGTCAACATTAATGGTTGTAGTAACAGTAGTTTTATATTTGTTTACACTTAGCGGATGATTTGTGGCTGTGTTCTCTAATAGCCACGCTGCGTCTGAGTGAATGCTAACGGGGCCGTAGCCCGACGATGGCGCCAGGCTGTCACTCCCCTCCAACCCGGACACGAAATTCCATAACAACGGACTACGAGCGAAGTAAAAATCTGCAAGTCATTAAGTTACCTCATTTTTCATTTTGCAGAATAATCTCAGGTCTGGAAGCGAATCATCATAATGGAACAACTGCCATAATGTCTGGTTTTGTTTTCAGCGATTGTACTTTTTTCCCTCTGGCCATGTAATGTTTACATACCCCTGTATGTACAGAATGTCAACAACAGACATGTTGGGAGCACTCCTAGCTGCACTGAGATGCAACACAATGGAGGAATACCTTCACCATGTAATGTATCATTTACCACCAAGTATGAAGAATAGCAAAGCGAGTCCCTCGTTGCCGTAGTGATTGTGGTATCACTCCTCCTATCAGGTACTGTGACTGCACTGATCGCCTCTATGTCCCGTGGACATAATCTTACTCCCATACCACCCCATGTTTCTTTGACACCAGAAATGGAGGTTTGTTTACATCGAGTGTTCGCCACTGTTCCCCGTTTGTTTACAGGATATTAATTGTAAAGATTGTTCACAGTATTTCAGAGGGATGAAATAGACGAAAGCATGTTCTTATAATGTTGTCTTTCATTGTTTACGTTTGAACTTTTCCGTCGGTATTTATTTGTTTTCCTTTCCAGAACTGCAATTGTAGCTTCTCACGTTGTAGACAGTGAGGAGACACTGAGGTCTGTGTTGTCAATGTTGCACTTTGGGAATTTAATATATGAAATATTTCATTGCAACAAGAAAATAAATGTACAAAAGCATTTAATGGACATATATTCTTCATGGTTGACCAATGTCTGGATTTGAGGATTCAGACTGATGGATCGAACAATCCTGATGGAGGAACTACGCTCTGCTGGACTGTAATGGGAATGCAGCAAGATTAATTACAACATTTGACAATTAGATAATCTGCGTAGATCCAGCATATCATTACAGTCCAAAAATTAGCGATGCATTGCTATTGACATCATTCATCCCCTAAAATCTCATTATTCTACATTTATATTTCCAACATTAGCAGGAGCAGTGCAATAACACGACAAATGTCATAGTAAAAATGACACTCTATACTAATGAAGTGCAAAGGATGATAATTCACATTCATGGCTGCTGAGACTATCCGACCAAAACAACAGCATTGAAGCTTCGTGGCAGGATCCAGATCCACCGGGCTGAGGGAAGGAGGGAGGCCATAGCTCACGGACGTCACTTCTTCTGCATGAAGTGCTGTATCACGTCGATGGGCAGGGGGAAGATGATGGTGGAGTTCTTCTCCGCCGCGATGGCGTTTAGGGTCTGCAGGTATCGCAGCTGCAGGGCAGATGGGGCCTCGGCGATGACTAAGGAGGCTTCCTTCAGGGCACGGGACGCCTTCATCTCTCCCTCTGCTGCGATGATCTGAGCATAGCGAGACAGTGAGGCGACGATGTTGAGTTTGCTGTCTTCTTCTTCTCACCGCCTACCTTGGCTCTGGCTTCCCGGCTGGCCTCGGCCTCAGCTGCCATGGCCCTCTGTAGTTGGAGTGGCAGCTTCACATCTTTGATTTCCACGCGCTCCACCTTGATACCCCACGGATCCGTGGCCTCATCCAGAGATTCCTGTGGGTACGTCACACATGCCTCATACACATCGGAATCGGACACATTCTGCGTTCAATTCCAAACCTTGTCAGGTGGAACCACTACATCATCGGCCGTGACAGCAGCTCAATACATTAAATAACAAATATTCTTCCATCGCACACCCTCTGCCTCTGTGTACGCTTTGTACACATCTCCTGTGTTTACTCTTTGGCTAAGAACTTGTTGGCTGGGCAAATACAATGCTGCAGACAGAGCTGAATTTGTCTTGTTATCTACTTAACTTTTTAGTAGGATGTGTCGACATTGGTGCACCTGCTTGCACGCACACACGCACACACAGTCACACAATCACAATCTCATCATTGTCAGACTGTAAGTTAGGACACACTGAGTAAATATACGCCAGAGATCCCAGTTTAATTTCCTGTATTGAAAAGAAAACATGACAAAAGAAGGTTGTGTAATGTTTAGATGATGATTAATTGGGTTAACAGTAAATTTCACTTGATATCCGCCATTATTGTGAGGGCCATAATCATACTCTATGAGCTTTATTTGATAACACAGATAATCTGCTGTGTGATTGAATTGGAACAGTAGTGTGTTGTTGGTCTGCAGCTGTATCACAACATGGGAAAACGATTGGAGTTGACAATGATTATTTTTTTTTACCTGCATGCTGATTGATATGCCCTCTCGGTCAGACAGCAGCTCTGAGAGGTTCTTTGTTCCCAGGACGTTCCTCAGGGTGGTCTGAGCCAACAGTCGCGTGGATGAGTGGGCGTTGCTAACGTTGGCCACGGATGAGATTGGACAGTGTATCCTGAAGTAGACCACCCCATCCACGGACACCGTCACAGAGTCCTTGGTGAGGATCTGCACCAATGAAGAGCGGCCAGGTGAAGTTCAACCGTCTTTAAAAACAAAAAGAAAGAGAAACACCCAACGCTAGACCGCCTGAGCAGGAAGAGGTTACCTCCTGCGGGGGGATGTCGAAGGAGACAGTTCTCAGATCCACCTTTACAAAGTTATCGGTGCAAGGCAACACGAAGAAAAGTCCTGCAAAGAAAAACGCAAAGCAATGAGTTTGACCAGGCAGAGACGGTCGAGGGCAGCGGCATGTTCTTATCGTTTTACACGATGCGCATACCTGGACCTTTGGGTTTCCTGTCCACGACGCGGCCCAGTCTGAAGATGACGGCTCGTTCGTACTCTTTTACAATCTGACAAATGAATTGGAGAGTAGGATCACTACATACAGTCGTACTCAGACGTGAGGGAAAATACACGTGAGGCTACCTCACGTGTAACTAGCCCTAACCCTACCTCATTTAAATGTGAGGATTTTTTAATTTACCTCAGTGCATGATAATGTCTAGCTGTATTTTCTTCACAAAAAACATTTCCTGAAAACTATAGATGTCCGATAATATCGTCCCACCGATAAAATCCGATACCGATACTACATTTTTTATTTTTATGCTAATGTAGGTAGGCCGATATTATCGGCCCGCTATTAGCATAAACATTTAATATCGGTATCGGATTTTTTTTCTGTAAAACCGATAAAATAATGCTTGCGTTACACCGAAATAGTGCCTATGCGCTCCTGAAGCGTTTACCGGCGCACAGATGATGACCTCATCAAGCTGCGTCTTGAAGCGTATAAACAAGCGTGGATGGCCACAGTAACAAACTTACTCGCTCGGTTTCAACGTTATGTCTGTGGTAATCCACATATCGACATCGATATCGGCTGTCGGAAATTGAGAGTTGGACAATATCGGCATATCGGATACCGGAAAAAAGCCAATATCGAACATCCCTACTGATAACATTGGTAACATTAATTTATTGATTTAACCTCCACTACTGCACGAGTTTCAGGAATACTGTGGAGGACAAGCCTGACATGTTTCCTCTGGACTAAGATATACAAATGGTCTGATGGACCAACTGGACCAACTGTGTGAACATGAATATATACACACAAATGAAATAACTTTTTTGGCCAAGGTTTCATAAGCAGCTTTGACTGTGAATAATGTGGAATCCTAGTCAGTAGTAGTGAAAACACACACCTTCACACATAGGAAAATGGAGATGGGGAACGTTGCTACGATGAAGACCAAGGATACGACAACAAGCATCCAACCGCAGAAGCCCAGGCCTCCTGAGGTCCTTTCGGCTGCGGGACGGGACACACACACACACACACACACACACACACAATATCAATATTTCAATAATATTTTATCGATTTAATTTAACTGAAAATGTGGGAATGGAAGCTTTGATTATTTTTTAAAGACATTTGAATGATCTATTTTTATTATTTTGTTTTTTTTCAAAGGCTTCAATGATTAATCGTTTCAGTGTCCCCAGTGTGTTCAAATCCCTCAGTCATTGCTCAGCACCCTTTTTACAGTGATGCAACCGGACTGAGATCTTCTCGTCTCAGGTCTCATGGGTTATCGCATTACCACACACGCACACACACACACAGCTGAGCCATGTGTGGCTCAGCTAGCCGTCCCCCTCGAAGAGTTAACACTCTGATGAGTATCTTGACAACAAACTAATTCACTTTGTAGCATTGTGAGTGATGATGAGTACAATGTGCCCAAATGTTAGCAGCCGCATAGGTGAGGGAAGAGGCGGCTGTTTGCTTGGTGACAACTTTTGGTAGTATGTATAGCTTATCTTAGTTTTCTCACAGATCAACTCAAACCCGACATTAACACAATTTTTGTCTGACTGGACATAAACAGTATTTTAAAAGACAACAACAATGGATTTTCATAAGGATATTGGAAACAGTGACTTGTGACAATAAAGGATACTTATTCTTATTATTAATAATAATGATAATAATAATAATAATAATTAATTTGTAATAATTATAATTTGTAATA
The DNA here is from genome assembly GCA_900312935.1 of Carapus acus. Taxonomy (NCBI): domain Eukaryota; kingdom Metazoa; phylum Chordata; class Actinopteri; order Ophidiiformes; family Carapidae; genus Carapus; species Carapus acus. Next base: position 99,629 of record OMPJ01022041.1, read on the forward strand.
ACAACAATAATACTTTTCAAAAGAGTATTCATGCTGTATTTGCACCTGATATCCAAGTGCAGACCCAAATTATGTTTGAACAATTGAAACAAGCCATGCGCCGTTGTGTTCAGATAATAGTCCTGCTGTCAGTCATCCGATTAACAGTTTTGATTGGTCAGTCTGACACATAAGTTTGTTCCTAACTAAGAACATTCAACATATCACCTCAGGTGCAAACATAGATAATTTTGCAACAATAAAATCTAAATTGGGTGTCCTATGCAAAATAGCAAATATTTTGAACATTAGATTCCTGTATGATGGACACGGTCACTAATCACACTCACTGCTTGGGTAAAAACAGTATACTGTCATTCTTGGATGTTGACAGGAATAACAACTTTCTGTACCTTCGACGTTCTCTGAGGAGATCTGAAGTTTTCCTTGTGTAACCATGTCGGCGGTGCTCCTGGTCGTGGAGATCATTAGCGCCTTGTGGTCCAACACAGCGAGGCAGGAACATACTTGTTTACCTGTATCATTATTCCCTTCAGAGGGGTGTGGCCCTGCCCCTCCCTTCTCCCTCATTGGGTCCAGGACACACACGCATACACAAACACAGAGACTGGTCTATCCACCCACTGGAGACACTCTTGACTCTTGGATTCACCTGCCAGGTTGCACCTGGTAACAGGAACCTCCCAGCCACTCAGAGGCGGTGTTCAACCACTGCTATCCATCATCACCACCGTGTTTTGCATGCAGTCTGACACCTGTGGATTTCAGCTTATGCATAAAACATAAACATTGTTCAAGGCAGTAGGGAGAAATATGATAGCAGGAGCTGGGTAGTCATGATGTGATCGAATGTCTCTACAGCAAACGTGACCAGCATGTATAAACTGGAAACTGGTGGGTAAATGTAAGTTAAGCAGGGATTGATGAAAAAGAGGGTTTGGATATACACAAAACGATAGTAAAGCAGAGCGTATTGGGGAGGCTTCAAATGCAAATAAGAGGAGTAGAGAGAAAATCAAAAAACAAAAATTCCAAAAAAATGTCATTTTTTTCATTTCTCATTTTTCGGTTCGGATCGAAAACACGAACTGGATAAACGGGAAAAACGGGACTGAACTAGATGTAATCCCTTCATTCGTTCGGTTTACGTGACCCGGAAGTTTGGTGATGAGCGGAAGTTTGGCCACGGAGCTTTCGACAACGGTTTCACACGCCGAAATATCCCAACAGGTAGAGCAGATGGGTATCCAACATTGCTCGGAGATGAGTGTCAGAGGATTTTGTGCACGGCATTATCTGAGGAGGGAAAGACACGTGTCAGAGAAGATACGTGTCAGACGCAGAGCTGGACAACGTTTTGATGCAATCTACACATGAGGTGAGTTTCCTTTCAAGGTTTCTTTCACAGTATATTGCAAATATTGTATATAGGCGGAAGTCCCGTCGGGGAAAAGACCGTTCCACCCCAAAAGTTGCTCCCCTCTGTCCTGTATTCTCCTTAAATGATATATTCTTACTGAATTAGCTAAATTCAGTGCTGTCACGTAAACATGATCTTATTCCAGATCTGCAGTCGTGAACCACGGCATGTGGGAGCAGGTTGGGGTGGATCATGGCAGTTTGGAGTTTTCCCTGTGTCTCTTCATGCAAGAATTGTATTGTAAGAGACGCTGTCAACATACACACAAACCTCAGCAGGACACCACACCTCCAAACCACGTCACCAAGGGTAAGGGCTGTGAATGAATATGTAAATTATTGGTGCCTCATGGACCTTCAGTGTGTGTGAATAAATCTTGCATCACCTAATGGATTGATCCAGATTGCAGTCATGTACTGTATAGACTGTACATCACCCATGTGCTGTCAGTATTGATCTACAATCTACTATTACTTCATATCACATTTTAACATCTGACTTTTACATATCCTTTTTTACTTATCATGTTTTGTTTGGTGCTTTTGTGTTTATACTTATTCCTACATAGTTTTGTATAATCTCATTTCTCTCTTGATTTGATTTGTAAGCCTTACTGTCCAGGCTATCATTAAGCGATTTTACATCCAAAGTAATGCAAAAGTGGAGTCAAACTCCTATTTGTGACTCATACTTACTGTAGCAGGAGATAAACAGCTCAGTTCCAACAGGACCAGGGCTTTGATATTCTACATCTCATTTTTGGGCCCAATTTTTAACATCTCATCATGTCAAAGTAAAAGTGGGTGTTACTGTTTTTCTTTTAGTTGCTTAACCTAAGTTCTCGTTTTATAAATGATGGGTAATTTCATCATTGTGTCTATAAATATCTTTATAACAGAACCTGCAAGTCTGGTTGTGGCCAGAAGTGAAGAAGCGTGTGAAGTATCCATTGAAATGGGCTCTGGTGCACCTGCTGGACCAAGAGGTTGTGGACATGGAGGTCAACCTCACAAAATTCTGCATGTCAAATCTGACATGTCAAGTCAGCCAAATGGGACTTGACAGAGTGCTGCATTCATGGAATGCACACAGGATCACAGGTATGCTGAAGTGAAATTTCGATCCATTATTTCCACTCCCAGTCAAACCAACCAAACCAGTGTT
>OMPJ01022044.1:10833-21175 GCA_900312935.1 Carapus acus
ATTTTGTTTTATTTGAATTTATTTATTTATTTATTTATTTATTTATTTATTCATTTATTTATTTATTTATTTATTTATTTATTTGTTTGTTTGTTTGTTTGTTTGTTTACTTATTTACTTACTTACTACTTACTTATTTATTCAATTCGAATAATAACTCTTATTATCTGCAGTCATTGTTTTAAACAAAGGACTTTTCAGAAAGCGTCTCTGCCTTCCGTCCCATCCGTGAGGACTTGGAATGAGGAAGACATCAAAGATGGCGTCCACAAATAGCATCAATAATTCATCATTTCATTTCATTATAACTGTTGCGAGGGAAAACGCTTGACATGAATCCATTAAATTTTTCCCTTCATATTACAAATTTTTCATCTCAACGTGACGCCTCAATCCGCCTTCAACGCCCCTGTTTTTTTTTTTGCCCGTCGTACGTGGCGCAGTTGCAGCAGCAACAAATTTAGTCTTCACTGATCAATCTCATTTGGCCGGGGCCTCGGCGGACATCTGCACAATTACACCAGCGGTTGTTCTGAAATAATTTTGCAGCGTCAGTAGATAGTCTTGTGTTGAACAAAATTGCTCTTTTAGAGGCACTGCGCGCATGTGTGCGTGTGTGAGTGTGTGTGTGTGTGTATGTGTGCGCGGCAGACTGTGATTAGCCTCCCCAACCCTGGCCTTATTTGAATAGACTCCAGAGATAATCCACCGGTAATGAGAAATGGACACAGGGCGTCTGAGAGAGACGTCCTCCCTAACAACGTAAATGTCCTCATTTGGAATTGAGTCACAGCTGTCATTTACTCGCCACCGCTGCTAAACTTTGGACAAACTTTTTTTTCACCCTCCGCCTGAGGCATCTAGCATTTGATGCGGACGACTTTGTGTGTTTGAGCAACAGGTGGCGATGTTGAGCTTTTTTCTCTGTAGGTCTCTCTCTCACGCACGGGCGCCCGCTCTTGCTCACAGCCTCTCATGCTTACGCCGCTATCTTCTGCATGCAAGGAACACACCTGCGCGCCAAAATAGCATCTGGCCGCCCAAAACAAGCCAAAGTGGGACACGCGGAACACGAAGCACGTCTGTGGACAAATCGGCTGCGGATTTGGGGCTAATCTGGATTTTAGACCTGACTGGATGCTGGAAATAATTGACCTCTTTGACCTCGGTCTGCTCAGGTTTGTTTTGTATTCCATGGATGGCTCAGTGTAGTACCTGAATCTTGCCGTGTTCTTAAACGCAGCACAGATTTGCCCGTGCCGTCACCTTAACAGTTCGAGGTCGCCCTGTCGTTACTTTTCATTTGCTGCGAACAACGTGGCAAGCCATTGTAGCTATTGTTGTTGTTTTTTAGGTCTGTAACCGTAGTAACACAAGGGAATTCCTGCTGCTAAATTTCTGATATTGGTTACAATAACTGTTCCTTTGTTGTCGTTGTTATTTTACCTCTGTGCAGCCACTTGGGTTTGGCGTCGGGGCCCCTAAGTAGAGTCACTTTTAATGGATCGGCTGTACTTTTGGATACAGACACACACACACAAACACACACACGAGCGCACTTTATGGCGGTGTGGCTGAAGCTTTGGCTGCGATGATTTCATTGGCTTATCGACTCTGAGACGTACGTTGCAGCTCTTTGCAGCCAGGCCTCATAAATCTCTGCTGCCGTTACGTCTACCTTGTGCCCCCACACACCCCCGACCACACACACACGCACGCACACACACATATGCACACAAATCTCATTATCATGAAACTTTAACTTCTGTTTGAAAGGTCTTAGCATTGGGGAGCTTATCACAGTGTGTGTGTGTGTGTGTGTGTGTAGGTGGGTGGGTGTTGGGGGAGGAGGGTTACGCGGGGTAATAGTTGATCCTCTCTGACCCGGGCTGACTCGCCTCTCTCCTCTCCTGGCCCCTCTCCCCTCCACTGAAGCTGAAAATCGCTCCAAGAGTGCCGACGACTCTGTGAAGCGCAAAAACTCCACAACTATCGGCACTGCACGCTCACTCAGCCGTCTCGGGGTGGACTGATAAGTCTCGATCAGTCCCGAGCCGTGAGGACGCAAGCAGGGAATGAGCAGTGTGTCTAAAACCAGTGTAAATGTTCAATACTTTGGATTTGGCTGTGAAAGTGGGACGTTTAGTGCCTTGCTCATGGGCAGCAGCGAACCAGAAACCTCCTGGATCTTAGACGATGGGGCTCCTGCCTCAACCAAATCAGTAGAATATTAAGCACGCTACTTATGCTACGTTTGAAATACCACCAACAGGGACAAAGTCGATATTTCATTTGATAAACGGAGGTATCTCCTCATGTACCCTAGATCGTTGACGACACTTGAAGGGCTCCTCTTCACTTATCAGCAGGCATAGCAGTCCAATCGCAACCACATCCAGCAATCGCCCTGATCAATTAACGCTGGTTAGCATCTGACTGCCTCCTCAAAAACAAACAACTCCATCCAACGTTCTGCAACGCCACCTAGACAGCTTCGAATCGAGGACCAGCATGCCACATTTTACACTAATCAGGCCCCTCTGCTTCCTTTCCAACTCTAGCCAGTGTCTGTCACTCTGAAGTGTGTGTGCGTTCCTGTGTGTGTGTGTGTTGCCAAAGCAGCTGACGCGAGCCGACGCGACAGCATATGTTCGCTCCTACTTATCATCGCCTCGTGCACGCCAGCTCGCACGCTCGCCTCGTTTGCGGCCGAGACGCTCGGCCAACTCCTGTCAAAGTAATCAACACTCCTCCCGTCCCCATGCGTCCATGGCAACATGTCTCCAGGTGGCCTCTCCTTCTCGTTCAATCTCTCTCCGCTTTGATCCGCGTCTGTGAATCATATCTTCCTTTTTTAACGCGCCCGTGTGTGTCCCCACGCCGTTTTTTTTTTTTTTTTTTTTTTTTTGTTTTTTTTTTTTTTTTTTGTCGCTCCTCCGCGTTCCCGTCGCAACAACAACAAGCCCCACTCGCTAATAAACAATACCCAGCTAAAGTGATCCGAGAACGCCGGGATCAATTAGGCGTAACACGAGAGGGGCACGGCGGCACATCAATATTTATTTCATCTGCATATAAATGAGATCGGGGCATCGGGAAGCCATTTGCTGATGAACCTCTCTCGCCCGCGCCCCCCTCACCGCCCCTCCCCTGTCCACTACCGCACAAAGAGAGACGCAGAGAGCAGAGTGTCCAACGTTTGGAGCGAATCCCAGCCAAGGTCGCCCGGCCCGCTCAATACGGCACCCCGGCTCGATTCGCTATGTTAGCTCAGCTCAAAGTGGAACGTAGGGCAAAGCAAAAGTTGTTTTGGTCTTTCTCGGGGGAGTATGCATTCGTGGAATACTATTTTCGCAGCTCGTGGACAAATAGGACAATAACTCAGACATATGAAAGTAATGACGCTGATGATGATTGTAGTTTCATTACCTGCCCTCGGCCTGTCATCCCTGTTTATGTTGATTTCATCATCGCTTTTTGATACTTTTGCAGAGCTCTGTGAAAATACAGCATTGTTTGAAAATGTTGACCTTTGCAAATCCCTGATGGAAATTGCCTCTATTCTTTTGACACATACTCGCTATTATTGGCGCAGCGGGCTGCTCAGTCGTTTGGTGCCTTGCTCGAGGGCGCTTTGCCATTATTCTAGGAGGAGCCTGGGCCCCCTGAATCGTTATGAATCTGTTTGCCCTGTTATTTATGCACACAATGTGATTTCCACCTCAGCGTGAGGTCGCGATTCAGTCTAAAAGGTCGGCGTCACAGCAGATGTTGAAGCTCTCAGCAGTTTTTTTTTTTTTCCCCGTATTCCCAAGTTGTTCCTAGGCCAGATGGATATTTCCCTGTCTCCCTCGTCCTGGGGTACACTCCAGGATTCCCCCGTGGCCTCCGCTCAAAGGCCAGAAAAGTAGGCTGGAACTCAACGTTGTGTTTCTCCTAACAGGAAGGTAAACACACTGACTCTCTCATAATTTTGAGCTCGGTTCAGTTCTTCTGATTCCGTCACAATTAATATGTCCGACAGTAAACATACACAGACTGGTTTGGGCGTTTCTTTCTCCACGGGAGTTTGCACGTCCATAGTATAGCGTTCCACATGGGTTGTTAAACCTTCCGGCGCCTCTTGGCGATCGGGGTGCATCGTGTCCGCAACATGACACCGCCGCTCGCTAACCCAAAGTGACGCCTGGGCTCGCATCAATATTTATGAGGAAGCATTTAATTTGTAAAAGTCAGGTCCCTGTAGCTCATGATGTACTGTGGGGGTGCGCAAGGAGGAGGGGGCAGGGGGGGATGACGTTGATGCTGATGAACTGTGGATTAAGGAGTGTATGTGGAGTGTGTGTGTGGAGGGCTCCCGTGTGTCTCGCTGCCTACTTCCATGAGCCTCACGGCAGCGGAGCGGATGGAGGGAGAGGGAGAGGAAAGGCGAGTCAAAATCTGGGGAACTACAATAACCAGCATGCAGCAGTCATGGGACTTGGGCGCATACCTCCACTAAGGCTGAGAAGTCAACTTATGGGTGGGGTCTTTATTTTGAACGATGATTTTTTTCCATGCTTTGTCATGCTCAAACACACAGGCACACACACACACACACACACACACACACACACACACACACATACATACCTTGAAGCATATCATACTCTGCTGTTCAGGTGCCATCTTGCTACAGTTGACAACTTTGTGCGTGCGTGTGTTCTTGCGTGCATACATGTGTGTGTTTTTCTCTTTGTATTTTCCTCGCCCTCTCCTTTGCAAATCAAATTTTCAAGCAAATATTTCAATGCCATTTTCTCCTCCTGGCAGCCCGGCAGTGACACACTTCATTAAAACCTGATTGAAAAGGAATATGCAACAGTTTAGTCTGCTCACACACCACGTTTGCTCCATTACTCTCGCTTTGCAAAAGCCAAACAACAATCACACACAAGAGGAATAATATTATTTGTCGGGCTCCTGGCAGGCCCGCCATGTCGCTGTAAGTCCTGCGCCTGCGACAGCTGCAAGTAAATGGAATAGATAAATACACGAAATAACACAGCACGGGGGGACATGAGCGTGTGATACTAATGCCGCATTATGTGATGTTTCTTCCAGCAACTGCAATCCATTATCTGAAACTCTTACTTGACTGCAGAAAGCAGAATGAAATAATTAATCGCTTCCGGTCAGGAAAAGAACAGTCAACTGATAGATAGACAAACACCAGCAGACAGAACCGGCACACACTATTCCTCTTTTTCGCATTAGTGCAGACTTATTGAAAACACACCACGCTAATTTGTGTTTGGACAACGTTTGGTTTATCTGAAAAATTGGACAAATCGGAATAACCACGTTTTGGTTAAAGGTGTTTTAAGTTACAACAAAAGCCCTTTTAAGTGACAGAGAGTAAAGGTGTAAAATGGTGTAACGACTCTGGAAAGTGTGTGTGTGCGTGTGCGTGTGTGTGTGTCGCCGTGGTAATCCGCTCTCAGCAGGCCGCTTTTCCATCCAGCGCTTTCTGCCTCTTTAAACATTCATTTCTGACTTTATTAAGTCATTAAAATCTCAAATTAAACCTGTAGCCACGATTTGCCGGCGCCCACAAGTCTTTCTGGTGCGTGTGTGTGTGTCTGTGTGTGTGTGTGTGTGTCACCGTGGTGATCCGCTCTGCTCTGAGAAACGCACACACACACACACTGTGGACGGAAACAAAAGCGGGGCGGCACGAAAATGAACATCGTCCCTGGGTTCTGCTGTGCTGTTGTCGTCATGGCAACCTGCCCGGCCTCTCTTCTCCCGTCTCTCTCCGTCCACCGCCTCCTCTGTGATGAGGCGCGGAAATGACCCGCTTCCCGTCACAGAGACGGCGACGGCAGCGATAGGTGAGTGACGGGCCGTCAAACCGGCCGAGCGGAGTGTTTTCCTTCCTCTGGGGGCACCGTGAGGGAGGCGACCGTGCACCAGGCTATTTCACAGTCTCTTGATCTTAAAAGCCGTGGCGTGGGGTCGGCTCGGCTCGCCGTCTCTCGCCTCGGCCGCCTTAGGGCTCCGCTCCCTCCGCCCCGCCCCGTCCATTACCACCGCGAGACAGGACCGGCGGCATCCTCGTCTCAGCGTCTCGCCACAGCGGCCACGGCGTCAAGATGAGGGCGCGATTCCCCATCTCCTGGAAACCTCACTGAATAAACAAATACTGGTGTTTTTATAATAACACACTTCCACAGGCACAGGAAGCAAAAGCGGGAATTGACCCCAAGCCTGAGCCCATCGCCTCAAGTTGAACCGAGCAGAGACGGATTAAAAACCTGACAGGAAACCCGAGCTGCACCTCGGAGCGGCCTCTTCCCTTTTCTGATCTCCAATTCCATTTGAAGCATCCTCGTTGCCGCTCGTTCACGATTAATTTTTATATCAACAGAAATCCGAGAGGCGGGAAGATGGGTCGAACCTTTCTGCTCGACAGCTTGCGCGGTGGACGGAGTTCCAGGGAAAGTGTTACTACAGCCGTAGGCCAGCTTGGTGTGCGGTTAGAATACACACACACACACACACACACACACACACGCAGACGATGTAAGCTCACACATGATGAGCAGGAGAATGCACACACACACAAACGTACATCTACACATACACCCACATAGTAAGGTGAACTGAGGACTTTATATGGGTTGGAGTTGACAGAGCAAGGCTCAACTCTTCATGTGCACCTGTGTGTGTGTTGTGTGTGTGTGTTGTAAATCTCCGTGCAAGTTGTCGTTACATGTGTTTATTGAACAACTAATCACCAGCACCACAGCGAGCGCTTCTGGTAGAACTGGCAGAGTTTTAAGCTCGTCCTGATCTTTTAATTACTACGATAATCCAAACAGCTGTCTGCTGCCATTCCATCACACACCTACACACACACACATATACACACACACGCACTCACACACTCTTAAGTGTTTTTGGCTTGTGTGCCAGGGGCTGGGTGTGATGGATAATGTCAGTGAGGTCCAGTGTTTGAAGAACCTGAATTTTTAGGGCACTGATGGATGAGGAAAGTTCTTGAGAAGCATTTATTTTGGCATACTGGAAATGTGTGTGTGTGTGTGTGTGTGCGTGTGCGTGCGTGTGTGTGACAAAGAGAATCTTTCCCTGTGTTGAGGAAAAATTGTGTGGGAGAATCGCGTAGCCTCCAGACGGAGTTCAGTTGTTTGGATTCGACACTGATTTGAGCAGATTTTATCTTAACCGTCGCCGTTTTATCGCGCTGGTTCACATCGTTTCCCAGCCAAAGCCAGCTCAGGAGTCAAAATACAAACATCAACAAATTCCCTGCCAGAAAAGATGAAGTTTGATGGAAAGATGTGCCCCTATGCAGTCGACACAAGGACCCGGGACTTTGTCACATCAGCATAAGCTGCAGAAAAGTGCTTACTTTGCTCAACATTTCCAATACTATGAATAAAAACTTGTCGCTTGCCAACTTGGTAATAACTGGTATAGTTTTCCTGTAGCTGTCTTTGGCTCACAGTTACTGTAGCTTCGTTTCTTAATGGAGGGATTTCCCTCTTCCTTGTTTCCCCCTGTTGGCACCTCCAAGGTGACGCCACAAGCAAAAGCTTGCCATTTGCTTGTTTATTTGTTGACGATGTGGCATCAGATCAGAGGCGGAGTCGTCAAATCGAGCAAAAGACAAAAATGATGATGGATAGTGACAGTGAGTCTTTGCCACTGAGCTGTTCACAGACTTCACGCTCAATCAGAACAATACATTCTCCTCCTTTTTTTTCATTTTCATTTTTTATTTTTTGAGCAGCTACAGGTTTTTATTAACAGTCGTCTTGCCACATCTTTGGTTAAAAAGAAATCTAGTGTTTGGCGGCATGGTTGGCCTTGACTCGTGACTACACCCGACGATGTCGCAGGAAGATGTTCTCAGACGTTTTCAGCACCACGCAGCAGCTCTCGGCATTGATCTCGACACTTTCCTCTCGCTCACGCGCCGACCTTTTTTGCCTTCAGCTCCGCTCCATCAATATCTCCCACTGTATTGCCTCAGCGTAACACAACCTGTTGCTCCACAAGTGTTGTTTCGATGTCCGCGTCGGCTACTTTCTTGTTTTTTGTGTCCGCTTTGCAAGTGGTGCAAGGGGGAAAAAATGTGCAAATGTTGGATTTCATGCTTTCAACCTTCTGTTTGCATCTGTAATCACTTTTTCCAGCCCGGAGAATTCCTCAAAGCGTCCTCAGCACCGTTTTATTTCACAATCCAGTGGTTTTGCTGCAAGCTTTGAGGACGGTTTTGAGGAATTTGCGACATGATTGAGCGAATCAGGGCTTCAATCTGCAATCCGAGCAGCAAATTGTTCCGGAGCGTCGAGCACCAACCGCAGGATGCTCCTCGCTGGTGCTGAATTTCCATCCCTCTTGAGGTTGCGGGTCCAGGCTTGACGTGCAATAGGTTAAGGAGTCGAGAGTGGCTTCACTCTTCGCTCTCCTGCGGTGACTGCGGTGACAGCAGTGTCACTCAGAACTCAGTTTGTGAATTTCCCATTCACAAACTGAAACTCGCAACCAACGTCAATGTGCCTAATTTCCTCTGAGTCAACGGAATATATTCCCCGCTTTTTGGTCATACATACATGTAAAAACTCCACCCTAAAAAATCTGCAGTATTTAAACGTCGAGCTATATTTTCATCGCAATATCCTTAAACTTTCAAATGTTATAGAATTGCACAATTTATTCCGCCGTTTGGAAATCTTGTATCATTTCGACCTTAATTATAAATGTTCAGCACTTGTAAACAGTCTAACAAAGGAAGCCACTGTGAATATAGGTTATATTAGCAGTTTATATCCGCCGCTGAATGTAAATACAAAGCATTTTTTTCCCAAGGTTGCGACGGGTTGTTGCACACACTCTGTGTGGAGGGTGATGAGAGGCTGTGTGTGTGCGCGTGTGTAGACGGACGGAACAGCAGCTGTTGGCTCTTAATGCAAAGTTAATGCCATTTAATTTCACCACATGGCTGCCGAGCGACCATGCGGCAAGGTCACAAGAGGTCACCAGACCCACTTACCCCACCCCACATCCACCAGTTGTGTGTGTGTTTGTGTGTGTGTGTGTGTATAATATTTCGCGAAACGTACGCTAAACCGGTCCTGCAGTGCGGCTACCCACCGACAGGGGGCGCTGCAGGACACGAGAAGGCGCCGGGGATCGCGGATCCTCTCCGGCAGAGCCGCACTTCCAACGGTCGCGCTCCCTCGCTCTCACCGACACAGACACACACACGCTCTCTCTCTCTCTCTCTGTCTCTCTCTCTCTTCGTCTCCCTTTCACACACATGCCCCCCCACTCTTTCCCACTCTCTCTCTATCTCTCTCTCCATCCCTCCCTCTTTTATTCCCCCCGTCTCCTCTCTCTCCTTTCCCTCGTTGCGCACACCGAGAGGCGGACGGCGGTGCTCGGGCTCGACTAACGATTATTTGGAGTGTGTGCGTGTGTGTGTGTCCACGCGTGTGTGTGACTGCCAAGGAGATGGGGGCGTGCGGCTAAGACCGGGAGTTTTCTGGAACTGATTGACCCCCTCCACATACACACACACGCACGCACACACACACGCCGGAGATTCCGGCGCAAGGCTGTTTTTTTGTTTTTGTTTTTTTGGTATTTTATTTTTTATCCCTATAAGAGGAGATTATTCTACATCATCTGACCTGTGTGTGGTGGGGAACCGAGAACGGAGGACGGACCAGGCTGCAAGACCGCTGTCCGAGCAAAAGGTGCCTTTTAGAATGTCAGCGTGTGTGTGCATGCATGCATGCATGCGTGTGTATGTGTGCGCACGCGCACGTGTATGTGCGCGTGTCCATCTCATCATCAGTTCAGCATTGCACAATTCATCGGTTCCCTTCTTCTGTAATGGTCGTACCGTTATGCCAACGTGTGTGTGTGCGTGTGTGTATGTGTGTGTGTGTCTCCGTCTCCGTCTCCCTCTCGTCCGTCCAACCGAGTGACGGCGGTGATGTGGTGACACACGAGACGTTAGAAAACTTGTCCGCGTCCCGCTACGTTATTCCGTGGAAACGTCGCGATCGCGCCGCCCTCGTTACGTGCACGCGCGCTTGTGTGTATGTGTTACACACACACGCACGCAAACGCAATTACAGCTATCGCAATGCACACATGAGCTCCCCCCATCGCACAGCGCTCAGATGTCATCGCCTCAGGATGGGGTGGGGGGAGATGATGGCGTGTGCGCGCGCGTGTCTCTGTGTGTGTGTGTGTGCGTGTGCCTGTGCGCGTGTGTGTGTGTTGCGTGCGTGTGTGTCGTGGAGGAGGAAAGGGAGCGGGGTGG
>OMPJ01022049.1:2560-42909 GCA_900312935.1 Carapus acus
TTATCTGAGAGTTATCAGCGGGTCGTGGGGTGCGCACCTGTCTTTCCACGTTCGGCCGGGAGTTGTCGTGGGGGGGCCAGGAGGGGTTCCCCAGTTTCAATGATATCGCTGACAGCGGTCATCAGCTGTCCTAAGCAGGCCATGTGTGGTGTCTGCGGACTATAAGATATTGTACCGTGGCACACCTGATGATTTCTCTCGGCACAGTGGTTGGGTAAGACTGCTGTGGAACTGTCAGGTACCTTGAGTATCCAGACTTAGCAGCATCAACATCAACTCTGGGGCAAGAAACACCTGATTTTTCAAAGGTCTTAAGAACTGATGAAACTAAAGAAAACTCCCAGAAATACTACCCATTTTTAAAGGACTCTTTCTTCAAACAGTGTTAAAGAAAAACAGCCTCCAGCTTTTCAGAAGACAATGATCTTTTGCTTAACAATGCTCCATCACGTACTCAAAGTACAGTAAAGGCCTTTAAGATGACAAGAAAATGACGTGGCCCCTTTCCTGACCTGCCCTCAACCCTACTGAGAACTTGTTAACTCCTCTTAAATGGGAGATTTACCATAAAAGGAATTTGTACACCTCTCTGCACATTTTCGGGGAGGCTGTGGTTGCTGGTGCAGGAAAAAACGATTGTCAAAAAAGAAAGAAGTTGACAGACTGGAACTGATTGAAAGCTTGAGACAGTTATTGAAAAGACAGGTCACTGATTATAGTTTAATGACTGTTTACTATAGTCTGTTGTCTTTCACTGCTCATGATTTTAACTTAAACAGGTGAAAAAAAACATGACAAAACATGACAACTTTCATCTAGTTGCTGATAATTCAAAGCACCAATGTTTGCCAAGAAATTGCGCACACCTAACAGAGATATTCTCTTAAGAAAGACAAAATCGGTCTTTTACTTTCTTAAATATTCAGGTTTGAGCTTAATTCACATTATAGATTTAGTGAGAGCACTGAAGTTGTACGAAAATAGAAGAAATTGACAAATTTCCCTTTTGCCTTATTATTGTGCAAACAGTATACAAACCTACGCAAGCAACACAGATCGTGTGTTAGCCATCAGCTAATGTTTGTAGCTTAGACGAGCAGTACTGATCACCTGAAAATTATCTGTATTCTGACGTCTGATTATATGTGATTATCGAGATTCAACATGATAAGAACCACACACCATCAATCTGCCAGATAATGAAACCCACTTTGCTGGCAGGCACAAAGCTGGCAGGTCACGCATGTCACTCTCCCTACAGTTTGTTTTTACATTACACACGCTAAGAAAACACTCCCACCCAGATTACCTAACATGCATAAGAAATGGATGAAAAGGTTGTGAAAAGGTAGAGAACACTAAGAAATCTCCAGGCCCCATTTTGTTCCCTGGTGTGTGTCAATGGTGCCAGTCTACAGATAGTCCATGTTCGCTTTGATAACTGTACTGTTAACCTCAAAAGAAATCCTGTGTGTTATAAACGTATACATTATAAACCTAGTGGCCCCATCTCAGTGGACAGCCCACAGCTGTCCTCCTTCAGCATCTGCTCAACCTACAATGCTGTTGGATTTGTTGGAATAAAACAGACTGAAACTAAGTTTCTTCCCACAAACCATCCCGATCATGAACAAGGACCTCATCAGGGCCCCCACCCAATCACACGCACTGCCATTCACTCATGCAGTTACAGACCCATAGACACACACACACTTACTTACAGCTGTCTCCTCGGTACCTACCGATGCACATAGTCAGGTCCTCCCTGTATATACCGTCTCCTGTATATACCGTCAATAAATCTCTTGAACTTGAACTTGGTGACCTCCTCGTCCGCAACTACTCTTGACAGTTCTTGTCAGTGGGATTTTCCTTGGCAATGCAATGCCAGATTTGACTTACCTACCAACGCAAAGGCGACGAAAACAAGCTATACATTCCCATTATGCTTATTGGCTTATTGGCCACATGTGGCTCTATTACTTCTGCTTCTATTAAGTGCTAGTGGTAACAATTAAGTACAGTAATCCCTTGCTATTTTCACCCATCGTGGCCTCAGTTCATTGCCGATTTTTCTAAATATTCATTTAGAATTGATGACTCAGTTTCCTGGGCACATCGCACCCTCTGCATCCGATCGAAATTAAGGTTTAC
Organism: Carapus acus; assembly: GCA_900312935.1. Classification (NCBI taxonomy): domain Eukaryota; kingdom Metazoa; phylum Chordata; class Actinopteri; order Ophidiiformes; family Carapidae; genus Carapus; species Carapus acus. Next base: position 4,715 of record OMPJ01022049.1, read on the forward strand.
AGAAAGCTGTAGTAAAACTGAAGTACAGTACTTACATCTATAAAAAGGTTTATAAGAGCGTGTGGAGGCCTCTGAAAACTTAAATATAATTTTTTTTCACAGTTCCCTGATGAATCACTTAAATCAATACTGTATCTACTCATCAGATTTTCAGCTATTGCGGGTGGCGTTGGAAAGTAACCCCCGCGATAGGTGAGGGATTCATGTAGTAGTATTTGTGGTGCAAATACTAAGAGATCACTGCTACAACCACCATTACTACTGCTAGTTCTACTGTTAGCGCTAAATTGAAAGATAGATTGATCAACCCAAAATCCATACACAAATAAAAGCAAGTGGGGTTTCATTTCAAGCACTTACCACAGAGTTTGACATTTTATGGTATCATTCCAACTTTATTTACCAATGAGGCTGAAATCCAACCTCAGTATTCTAGTATGTGTGAGCATATTTCATTCATATGCCTTGCTCAGATTTTTCCATCAGTCAGCAATTATCTCATACTTTGCTTTCATGGTGTCGTGTTTTTGTTCATCCCAATTATCTCCTCTGTGGCAACAACAGAAAGGAGGTGTGTGTTCTTGTTATTGCTGATTTTATGTTCTTAAAGACGGTGAGCAGAGTGAGGAGAGAGGATGACAATTAACTATGTCTTCGCTCTGCTACATTATTTGTTGGACGTCTTGCAAATGATGCTCAACAACAATAGAAAACAGTTTTTCGCATTCCTGTAATAGACCCCACAATAGCTGCTTGTTGTTGAAATGACAATCGAGAAATTTGTGGTGGGAAATGAAGTCTGACAATAACAATGAGTAACATTGTTACTGTCAGACCATAACAATGTTATAGCCCCTAACCTTGGTGTGATGGTAACTGTAGGCAGAGGAAACAAGATAATAGCATTAAACAGATAACATGACGGGCGAAGTACAGTATACCTGTATTTTTTAAAGTTCGGGATGCTGCCAGTAAATGAGGATGACATTGAACCATTGTATAGTTGCTACATGTGTTATCAGCGGTGCATAGTAATATAAAAGTTGCAACAGTCAACACGTTTTTTGGGAAATGAATAGAAAGCAATAGCGATGCATTCATACATACATACATACATGACTCAAACCAGCAACAACGATGTTCCCCATGCATCGCTTTAATCATCACTAAACACACTTTTTTTCTTACTTTTGGTTTTAGTGAAACATCATATTAGATAGTTCCTGGAGATTTGTTCACGGTTCGTCCCTGTTTGGAAGCTGAGGTGTTATAACATACATTACACCTGACTGACTCATCTTCCATTTCCTCATCGCAGTTTCCCCCCCCCACACCAGTCCCTCTTCTGTTAATTAGCAACACAATCCTCTCACGTTTCCTGTGGGATTGCACAATATATCAAAAATGGGAAATTGCCAAAGGAAATCACATGTCTAGGCGGGTGAAAATAGGAAACACTGAATTTGACAGAAGAAGAGGACCTCAACGGCCTAGGGCGAAGAGCACAAAATGGCAGCAACTTTACCAGATGTCCACATTTAATGTGTTGTTCTCCCCCAATGAAAGATTACTGTCCTCGAGCAATGGTTGCCTCTGACAGCAGAGAAAACGATGTTCAATGATCTTTGTATCACTCTTAAACATGCACACGCAGCATTAATGAATGCATAAAAATGATCTCTGACATTACCACACCCAAAATAAATATTGCCAAATTGTCTTGTAGTTTTTTATATTCCACTCTCCCTTTTGTTGTTGAGTTTGATTTCATTGCATCTCGATCACTTTTTCCATCTTCAGACCATTACATTATTTTTCATCACTATGTCATCCTCTCTCCCTTGTTCTGTTTCTAGATTGAACTGTAGAAAGCTTGTCCATCCTGACAAGTCCCTAGAATCCAGGTAACTACAGTGTTGTCCATGGGTTTAGCTCGGTCTCTGGAGCTGCTTTGGCTTTGGTCTCCAACAGCTTTGAGTGACTAAAACCTGCACATGCACCATTTTGCACTTGAATGACTGCAAAGTCATTGCAGTGCAAAGAAAATGCTCTCATTCACTCCTAAACACCTTTTGAATCTTTACAGTACACATTTGCAGTGGCGATGAAATGTACCAACACTCAAAATGCCCAAGAGCACATAAATCTTACAGCAACTCAAGGAAACACAGCAAATTAGAATGCACGTCGACTTTTTCTCTTCAACTAATCCATTTAATATTTCTGAAAGATTTGGAAACATTCTTTTAAATGTAAAAGCTTTGTCTGACAACCCCAATGATTATGCTTTTATGCAGATTGGTTAAAAGGAAATCACTTCAAACATTTCTACAGGGAAGGCCAAAACTTAAGCATTTGTAGAGCTCTCTTGCCACTTGTCCATTATGTACAGTGTTGCACCAGGGTGTCAGAAATTCCGCACACCAGATCACAAAAGAAACTGAACCCCCTCATGTTCTCTGTAGTTTCTTTCGTCCCTGAAATGCAGTATGTCACCACTTAGGCAGGGGTTTGCGCCCTTTGAAGTCGAGCAGAAATGTGAGTGCATCTGCCCTCGATGCTACTCTGCACCTGATGATGTTACTGTGAACAAGCTGGTGCCAACTCCTTCCTGTAGAAATGTGCATAGATGCGTCAGAAGGGGACGTACATTCTCACACCTGTTTCTTTACTCACGAAGCTCTCAGCTCTGCTCCTCTTTTTCCTTGATCTCTGCCTCTTGCTTTGCCGAATCTCGTGTCAGCCTCTGCCCCGAGTGAATCTTCTGATGCTATGCAATATATCCAGAATCCTAAAATGGTGTCACCGATATGTGAGATAAGTATCACCCCGGCAAACACTTCTCCTTAATTGGGTTGTTTCATCACAGAGTTAACAGTTGTTTTCAAAGACAAAGCTAACTATTTATTCAGTCATACTTCAAGATTGACTAGCTGACAATTTAAGCAATAAATTCTCTGTAAGTGTCTACTGGTGCACTTAAATGTCTTGTGAGATCCTCCTTGGCTCCAAAAAGTGGAACAAAGTGGGAGAAGCACCTAAACTTTAACTACAACATCAATTCACACTTAAAAGATGCTGCCACTGACTTACTCCCTGACAAGTCGTGTCAATTAAATACAGTATTGTGTTAGAAACTAACCACTAATTTGTCATGTTTTTGTGTTTCCCACTGCAATGGATGATTTGCTGTGTTCCCTATCTGAGAAACCTACTTGAATATGTGTGTTGTTTAATTTTGAAAGAAACCAGTTCATTACTTATATGAAGTAGTGGTGAATAAGGATTGCTGTTTTTTTGCCGACAGACAGCAATGCTGTAGAGCAGTGTTTTTCAACCGGTGTCAGTGTGCCGCGGGAAGTCGTTAGGTGTGCCGCGTAGAAAGTAGTCAATTGCCGCCCCGCCCTCCCCCGTCAACTCGCGGCCGAGTGAAAAAAAAAATTGCGCGCGCACCCCGCGCTCCGCCGTCGACAACTCGCGGCCGAGTGAAAAAAAAAATTGCGCGTGCACCCCGCCCTCCCCCGTCAACTCGCGGCCGACCGAAAATATTGTCGCGCGCACCCCCTCCGTCGACAACTCGCGGGTGTGCCGTGGAAATCTTTAGTAGTTCAAAATGTGCCGTGGCAGAAAAAAGGTTGGGAAACACTGCTGTAGAGAACTGAGATGTGGACTTTGTGCCAAGAGAAAAATCCAGTGGACTGCCAATATGATATTTGGCAGGCCTCAGATCTGCAGATCCAGCACACTTTATACGCTTTGTACATAAGTAACCAAATGTGTCTGTTACTGCCAACAAAGCAACATTTAAACCTCTGCTTCCATGGAAACTAGCTTTAACTTTGATTTGAGATGTGATAGTCAGAGGGCACACTGTGCTGATTTAGAGCAATCATGTGTTTTTACCGGTACAACCTCACTGAAACAAATAAATGGCGGTGTTTGTGCTTTTGCCAGGATTTAGCAGTTGCAATGTACACTCCTCATGAATTAGTCGTAATTTTTAAAGGAGGCCCCAGGAACTGATGCAAAAACATTTGCGGTTAATCAAGGAGGGTGCTGGCGTCCAAATGGTGGTCTAAGGCCGAGGTCATTTCAGGGGGGAACTGACAGTACATTGAGTCAGGAAAGAGTCATATCAGCAACCTGGAATCACCTTCATACACTAGAAAAGAGCTGAACAGTCTTGTATCAAAGAAAAAGCAATCTGGCAATGAGAGTGTTTCAGCTCTGAGAACATGTTGTCAAGTAGCGTTTAGTGCGAGCTGTCACAAATTACCTGTAATGACAGAGGTTAAGAGTATTACCAGACATGGGGGAAAGAGGAGAGAAATATGAAGCCTGGAGAAGGCAAGTCAGAAGACGGCAGATCAATGACAAGAATATGTTTCTGATTTGAGCCTAAATTTTGTCAGGACATTCATTTTCAAATAGTTCCATCAGTCCTTGCCCAAACCGCTTCTTGTGTTCCACCAAGCTCTAGTATTGGTTTTCTCATTCAGCCTCAATGTGAATTAATATTGCGGTTTCCTTTGTACATTGCGTGTCTCTGTGATCTATTGAAATTTAGATTTTCACAAAATTAGATGATTTCTGATTTGAAAAAGCATTTTCGAGCCAAAAAAAAGTAATGAATGAACGATCAAAATAAAAAATGCTGTACAGAAGTGTTCTTAAGACATTCATTAAAATATACTTAAATATCCTATCCACAGCATCTTTATTTTTGTTTTGTAGTGGAATTTCATCTTTTCATGGTAAATTGTGACTTGATTTAAATCCTTACAATGCTGTCCAAACCTCTTGCACTCTCTAACATTCTGGCACTGACTCCAAGTGCCACAGATGCTTAAGATAGCGGAGGAGGTGAAACTCTTCACCTTGACATGCAGGAGGAAAGGGAGAAGCTATGCGGATGTTGGCCGCCATCACAGCATCAATGAATCCAGCCTTCACTACATGATAACAGCAAACAACATTTAACAAATGCGAAAGATGAGGGATTACTGTACTGTCACTAATTCTGTGATGGCATTTCGGCAATGGCTGTAGTGGTGAGATGGAAGATTAGCCGATTGTAAGACTGGGGCAGGCAAATCTGCCTGAAGGATACGCTGCTCCAACACAAATAGTGCTTGTTGAGTGTCTGGATGGTTTTAGAGATCCACCTCATAAGGGTGCACCAGAGCTTTTTGACAATTCATTAAAATGTTGTTTTGTTTTCATGATTGTTACGGCCCCAGCTCAAAGAGATGCAACATACAAATCCCACCTTAAGGTAAACAAACCTATCAGCAAAATAGTGTTGGCTTCAATGGTCTAGAGAGTGAGCTGTAAGATATAACCTAAAACACAACTTTTGTCAAGCATGTAAGAAAGAGAAGAAAGGCGGCAGTGGCTTCTTATGGGTCATTGGGGACATGACTCGTGTCTAGGTGAGTCTGAGCACATGGAAAAGAAGAGAAGGCGACAATAACCCAATCCAAAACAAAGTGCGCAGCAATCATTATTTGCCCTGATTTGCATTTGACATCTTAATTTTGGTATCAGTTGTTGTTCCTGTCCATGGGCAAGAAAAATGGAGCCACGAAGAAAATGCCATTAGAGCTGCATTGCATGGAAATCAGGTCTGATTGATAACCACTTTCTTAAGTTGAAATATGAGCTTGGCTGAATGTATTGCTTTTAACCAACAAAGGTCGTTGTTTCTGTACCACAAAACTCCAACATTTCTATGATTTATCCCTTTGAGACGGTGCCTCGGTTTTGCAAGGAAACGACTTTCTGAAGGTGATATGTAATGTGTTTTAACATACAGTATGGACTGGTGCAATATACAATAGCTTTATATAAAAGCTGACAACATAACCTGCTGAATCACAGAAAAACTGAGTAATCGCAGTAACAATACAAAAACATTTGAATTAGATACATTTTCACTGCACCTGGTCCTCAGTTGATATCAATTGGAGTAGTACCTTTTCGCCATTTTTCCATCTATCATGAGTAAAAGAGTATCCTCCAATATCCTCCATCATTGTCATTATTGGTGTATTTATTTCCAAGTGAACTGACCAAGTAATGACGTTGAGGCAGTGTCCAGCCATGTGCAGCCATTACTGAGGGGTAAAGAAATATACCACAATTGAGAAAATTGTGGAAAATATTTTTTCTATAGAGTCATGTTCTGATGGAGACAACATGCCTATCAATTGTGTGTCAGCTGGTCAGTCGAATTCTTCTGCTTTGATGGTGAATGGAGGGAACACAGACATCCTGTTTGTTGCTGCTTACAAAGATTGTTTCTGTTGAGCCTGTGCTAAACGTGTTGCATTTATTTTGAGATGAAATGAACTTCTTTATGCTCCTTTTGTAATCTACAAGGCCACCCTCAAAGGCGCCACCAGACCAGGGCAGCAACAGTGATAATAAAGAGCGTCCGATGAGCACCATGAGCGAGGCTTCCAACTATACTGGTGGCTCAGATTACAGCACCTTTCCTGCCAGCCCAGCGACGACCATCACTACCTCCATCTCCCCTGCCACAACCACCACAACCTCTACTGCATCTTCACGAGTCAGTATCTGCTTTTCTATCCCTTTTGTGTGGACAAATATTGAAATGTAGATACAACAATATGACTGATTTGAAATTTCCACTGTTACGGAGCTAGTAATACAAAAAAGGAACACAAAAGTTACAATATATATGTAAAATGCAAAAAGGATTGTTAAGATGTGTTTTGGAGGGTGCAGACAATTCAGAAGAAATAGTAATGTTCTATTGTCAAACTAAATTTAAAGGTGCTGACCATTTGACAGTCTGATCCACCGTCTTTAAGTATGCCGCATGTGCATAGTTGCATACTAAGCTTTGTGTGTTGAAATTGAAGGAATGTTTTGCATTAACATTGCTCTAAAATTGCCACACATTTTCCTTCAGCCTTCTAGGTCTTCCAAAAAAGTTCACAACTTTGGCAAGAGGTCCAACTCCATCAAGAGAAACCCAAATGCCCCGGCTGTCAAAAGCAGTTGGCTTTACAAACAGGTACAGTGTGATGCTTTCACTACAACTGGACAAGAGAATCATAAAAAGTGTGGAACTGAAATGTATCTGTTGTTGGTGCAATTTCACCTTTCATACCCATGAATAGAAAGGTATAGAAAGAATTTTGAGATATCTGAACAAATCAACAAATTCGCAAACATTTGAGCATACGCGTTGAGTAATTCAATAGAATACTGACTTTATGTTAGATTGGGTTATAATGAACTGAAGTGTCATTGCCCATATCACAGGCAGTAAACTGCCCAAGCAGCTCAGGGTGATACAGAAGGTAAAAGATGCCAAAAATCTTTGCAAAGTTTTGCAGATAGACGAGCTCTGAAGAGGGCAAAGAGTTGAAAGGCAGTTCATCCAGGCGAAATACCAGTGGAGGAATGGAGGAGGAGTGGGCTGATCCCAGTCTGTAGACACACTGTTGATGTGCAGAGCTGTATTGACTGCAGTGGTATAAAGCAAACGAGGAATACCACAGCGCAGATAAAGTTAACGGATGTAGTGAACATATTGTAGTTGAGCATCATGCATGTCGCATATCTACACAATGAACAAAAAAAGAAATTCATGTATTCATGTAAAGGACCTTGATGTTTTGGAGAGTTATTTCACTGAAGACGGCAACATTCAAAGACTTCTCCCGTGTCAAAACATCACTTATGCTTGATACATATTTCAATGAAATGGTGAATACAAGGAGAGCTGTCATTTCAGTTGTCATTGCGATCCACAAACACACCATTCATGAGGGAAACTGTCACTTTGTGTGTGGGACAGAGAGAGAGTTACTGTGTCTGACTGATCATCTCTCATCTCTAACTCCATCAGGACAGCGCAGGTATGAAGATGTGGAAGAAGAGGTGGTTTGTCTTGTCAGATATGTGTCTCTTCTACTACCGTGGTGAGGACAATTGACATACAGTAATCATGCACTACAATACACACTTTTACAGACCACACGCTCAAGTTAGATACGTCGTATAACAAACACACTCAACTGTTACTATCGACTGACATTAATGATATATACTGTATATATATATATTATATAATTGTTATTATTATTATTGTTGTTGTTGTTGTTATTATTGCTATTATTGTTGTTGTTGTTATAATGGTTCACAATGCAAGTACCCAGCTGTTGCAGAAAACGACTTCACCTCATCATAATTTTTTGTCTTTGGAGCAGATGAAAAGGAGGACAATATCCTGGGAAGCATCTTGTTGCCCAGTTTTCACATCTCCATGTTGTCAGTCGATGACCACATCACCAGGAAATACGCCTTCAAGGTAAAACTAAAGAACATACAGTTCAACCAGTATAAGATTTTGTCTAATTGCGTTACACGAATTTGATACCCAGTTTGCGTCTGATTGATTTAAGTCATATGAGAAATAGTGTCTACATGTAAAGATTCAGCCATATCTGGTTGGCAAAATTTGACAGCCATACAAAAAAGTTATTAGTTATTCGGATACTGAGCACATGGAAAAGCTTTTTACCTGATGCAAATGTCCAATCACTGTGCATTCAGGTTCTAGATACATGTTTTAGCAAACTAGTCATCATGGATCTCATCTGGTGTGTACTCCCCAAGACATGTAGGCACCAAAACCATTCTTAAAGAATGTCACCACCACCCAACCATTAATTTCTCATTGTAAATCTGGATCACTCCCGCTGGTTATTGTCTCTGGCGGGATTCCAATCCTTTCGAGACAAATGAGCTGCTGACTATCAGTAAGACCTAACAGTACAGATGAAACAGTAGTTTGAGAACTTTCCTTCACTCTCTACTTATACTCCTCCCTCACCTTAACTTTGTGGAGAAAGGCCTGTATCAAACTATGCACTGATCTGATCTTATTGTGTCTGATTGCTGTGGCCTAAGAATCTGTTACCGGTAGTCTAGCACATCTCATAATTATTGTTCTTTGCCAAAAAAACACTGAACTCGGTCAGTCAAGATCATTTTTGCACTAATCTATTTTCACCCTAGAGAATAAGTATTCGTTACAAGATGGACATATGGCACATACTTTAACACAACTTCACTGTGCTCTCCCTATCACTTTTTGCCCTCTCACTATGTCTGATTTGTAACCTCTCCTTTCTTACGTCCCTCAATTACTCTGTTCTTGGCTAGGCCACTCACCCCAACATGAGGACCTATTACTTCTGCGCTGACACATCCAAAGAGATGGAGGCATGGATGAAGGTTATGACTGATGCAGCCCTTGTCCACATGGAACCAATCAAACGGTGAGTGCACGGTGAAAGAACAAGCATGCGATGCCATCATATTATCAGGACACTTAAGTAAATTATATCCCGACAAGGTTGGGTTCTAACAATTACCTATTTGCTGAGCTGTCTCACATTTGTCAACATGTAACCTGCAAACTTTTCCATAAACCACTCTACAGAGAGTCAGCTGCATATGTTAACCTGCTAAATAGTCATCCCCAGTTGGTCTCAAGGTTTTTGTATTGTGTCTGTCCACATAGTAGTTAAGTGCAGCAATGGATTCCTCACTGTAGATCAGTTGGTAGATTAGTGTATCACATTTCACGTCCTAGTCTGGTGCATCCTCGTCATCCTAATCTCATCCTTGTCCAAGTCTCAGTCCCATACTGAGGTATAGATATGAGCTAGAATAGAATCCATAGTTCTTTGTTATTGTTAACACAGTTGTACCCAACGTTCCAAGACTGTGTCGTCCTCACTGCCCCTGTTCTGACGAAGCACATACCAAAAAAGATGAAGTCGAAAATTTCACATTAGTCCACTTTGAACCAGGCTCTTTGAGAGCTTCTTTGTAAATGTATCTATTTATCCAATAAAACTTGTTTATGTTTTCATATTGCATTTCTCAACCATTGCGTCACTGTTTGTTTTTTTTCAGGCAAGAAAAGCTGAAAATTGATCACGGGACACCTCAAGAGTTGAACAACCTATTAAATCACAAAGTGCTGACGCGTCCTGAGATTCAGAATAATGAGCGTAACCGTGAATCTGGCCATCAGCGCTCTATATCACGGGCAGATGATAACTGGCCGAAAGAGAGTGAAAAGCCAAACAGTCAGCGGGAGCAAGAATATTACACCTTACAAAAGGATGGAGAGAAGTACTCTTTGAGGAAAGATGGGGTGAGCTACATGCTTCAAAAGGATGGCGAGAGGTATCTTCTGCATAAGGACGGAGAGAAGTATCTTTTACGGAAGGATGGTGAGAAATACTCCCTTCAGAAACATGCGGAGGGATGTGGCGTTCACAGGGATCTGGAGAAGTACACTGTGCAGAAAGTTGATGAGAAATACACAGTGACACCAACAGAGGAAAAGCATGCGCCGTGCAAAGATGCGGAGAAGTACCTGCTCTCAAAGGACGGAGAGAAGTATGCACTGCAAAGGTTAAGCGGTAGAGAGACACTCCAAAGAGATGGACAGAAATATGCTCCCAGGGAAGTACGGAGACAGTTGTCCCTAAGGGAAACTGAGAGGTATGCATCATCACAAGAGACAGAGAATAAGTATGGTACCTTACAAGTAATTGATAAATACGGCACTGTGAGAGAAGTGAAGAAGTACCACACTCTGCGAGAGGGAGACAAGTACGCTACGCTCAGAGAAGCAGGGAAGTATGCAACCCTGCGTGACAGTGACAGGTACAGACTCCAGAGAGATCCGAGCAGTGAGAGGCCTCTGACCAAAATCAGCAGCATCAAGCTGCAGCCAGCCCAGGCTGCCGCCATTGCAGCCGCTGTCTCAGCCTCACGCCAAAGCCAGGCCAACCTTGGTGTCCAAAAGACCAACCAGGTGAATGGCTCGGACGCTGGTGTGAGGGAAACGCCAGCAGAGTGCAGACTGGCCGAGCAGGAGGGTGGCCCGACAAGTCGTACCCCAAAACCTCCCGGCCAGGACGGAGAGAGAGGACTACCCAGGACCAGCTCCATCCAGCATTTAGAGCACTGGGTCCGCACACAAAGGACAAGAGGAGTGGATGATGACTGTAGGAGGTGAGACAGCACATTTGATATATATACAAATTTTTATTGTTGCAGTTGTTAAGATTGCTGGGTGGGAGTAGTGCTACAGCATCCAATAATTTTTAAATCTAGTTTGGACACTTTAATTTCCTGGATTGCCAGATCAATGGATCAATCAAGTGCCTGCCTGCCTGCCTGCCTGCCTGCCTGCCTGCCTACCTACCTACCTACCTACCTACCTACCTACCTACCTAGTTTTAGTGTTACATTTTTGATTCAACAGACATTTTATTGGAAGGATATTTAAGCTTATGGATGTGAGGTGGAGTTGTACAGTTATGTGTAATGTCGATGAATTGTGAGGACCTGGTCAAGCAGGATATCATTTCAGGGGAAATATTTTTGTTTTTATTGGTTTGCTTCGATTGCCTACTCATCTCGACTCGAGTCAGCACAACTGGGCACGACACAGTTTTGTTTGTTTCCCATTATGATTGTGGCCATCCTGACATGGGCAGGGTCTTCATTGCAGGGCAACCTCAAATCTGCACATCTGTTTATAAATGCAACATGGTACATGGTAGCCCTCACAGTGCATCTCCATTCTCCTTTTGCACATTATAACAGTCTGGATTTTGCTGTTGATTGTAATAAACAATTAAGTGACTTATGTAATTTCATCTTGTTTTTCTACTTCTATCTAAAACACTTGCAGAGAAAGAATCATCAGAGCAGCGTCATAAATAAAAACAAAAAACACAGGAGTCTCAGACACCTTGCTATGAAGACCATACCCACTTACATGTACAGTAGGGCATAATTGTTGTGGAAAATAAATAAAAACTGTCATGCCAAGTTGAGCTGTGCCGGGTCCTGCCGAGAAGGTGTTAGCAGAAAAGCACCATTGGTTAACATACTCACTTTTCGGTCACACACTCACTTGCAGGTTTGATCCATTTAGACACAATGGGGTTAGTGTGCCAGCACCCTTTGCTTTTTTTTTATGAGACAGGTGTGAAATCCAGTAAAACAACGTTCCAGTATCATTTTTGGCCTAATTTTTTTGTTGGTGTTGTGACAGAAACAGTAATTGTTGTTGTGTGCCCCTACTTTCTTTTTAATTTTACCGCTCCTCATTCAGAAGATGGGCAGTGTGTTTTAAAACAATGCACAAGATTATGCTCTTGTTTTGACCTCTCGCTCAAAAAGATCTGACAGTTGTGTGCACACAGATGTACAGTGTGTCTTCATCAGGGGCATTGGTTTCAGCTTGGCTTTGAGGAGCATGCGCTTTGGAATATAGTGTTGCTGAAGGAGAAGAAGAAAGAGGGAAGACACATCATAAAGGGGAAATTCACAATTTACCCTCTGGATGTTATCGAATACATTCATGGTACTCATGCACACATACTGTGCAAGTACACATATGCAAGCACATGTTACCGTTGGTCACATTATTTTAGCAAAGGTAACACAACAAAATAGGGTTTCTTTAATATTTGTTATTATATTGCCAAAATTGTATTAATGGTTGGAAGACAGAATGGCAATAAATTCACCAAGTGTGACTTTATTGAATTAATAGGAACACAGACTTCCTTAAAGTGCTCATGCCCTCACTAAATGTCCTGCCCAGCAAAGAAACAATCTCCATTTGTGACAGGCTTTTCAAGTGTTGTTGCTTGTTGTTCCATGATAAACAGTCTGCAATCAATCATTCTACAACACACCACTGAGTAACATTCCAGCAGATGTGTATTTAAGCCGCAGCTTGTCATTGAACTGAATTTAGTCACAGCAAATTTCCATCAAGGCAAGCTTGGAATGTCTGATCGTGTCCCTGCGAGACCACAAACGTCGGTGACACACTTTCTTTCACTTTGACAACAAGAGAGGCACTCGGACAAACCAATCAACATGGAACAGTTCATCCAGTATGTGCAACTGCTAATTCAATGACCTGCTAGTCGAAGCATATTGTATACACAAATTACACATTTTCACGTTGAATATGTTTGTCCTCAGAAATATCTTACCCCCTTACATGTGCAAAAAATTCATTCCGCATATTATTTTGTATATGTTATAAAGATATCAAGGCCAAGCAGAATTTCTCTCTTAGACAGCAAACATTTCACATTTTTGAATCCAAATCCAAAGTTGTTACGTTTAGGGAAAAAACAATCAGCTGTCAAGGTCATAGGACGGAGAGGTTTAAAAGTGGTTTGACGGAAGCAATTTAGATGTATTGAGCTTTGGGAATCCTGTTGCATTTGCATCTGCCTCAAATTCTGCAGCAAAGAGGTCCAAGGAGACACAAAGAAAACAGTATTTTAGGATTGAACCATTAATGGCATCTCTCTGCTTTTAACGACAGTTTTACAACCTCTAAAAGTGAGGGGTTACAATGATAGTTTTAGATGATTAGAAAATATCAGATTGGTCCTATTTGCAATTGATTGCAGCTCCATCAACACTCGGGTGTCAAAACCACAGATTAGAAATTGTGCGGAATCTTGCCTAATGGTTGCTATTACAATTGTTCAAAGTTCTGTATATTACACTATGCACACATCACAAAAGATTCAAGGTGTGAGATTTTTTTTAGGTGATGTGCTCATTGGACCTTCAGTGAAATGTGGCGATGCCCATGGAAACTAGCAAATTTAACTCAAACTGTGCAAATGGCAAAAACACAGTTTTTAAGTAAAAAAGGCAGGGGTGGGACAGTGTATACAGGGAGGACATGACTATGTGCATCTCTAAGTCCGGGGGTAATGGCTGTTCGTGAGTGTATGTGTTTGCCGTGTGTTCTCTATGTGTATGTATGCGTGCACATATGAATAGCAATGTGTGTGTTTGGGTGGGGGCCCTGATGAGGTCATTGTGTGTGATTCTAACGGCCTGTGGGAAGGAACTCAGTTTCAGTCTCTCTGTTTTGGCTGCAGAGGCGCTGGCCAAACTGCAGCAGCTGAGCTGCTAAGCCTGAGCATCTGACTCGCTCACTGCTTTCCTCATTCTTCCTTCTCTCCCAGTGTCACTTCCTACCAGACCTTACCAAGAAATATGCCCAGCCACCGTCCCCAGCTTGTGCCACGTTACCCGGAGGGATACCGGACGTTGCCTCGCAACAGCATGATGAGACCTGACAGTGTCTGCAGTGTGACAGGTTTGGCGTTGGACCGCACCCTCCAGCCCACCTCCAACTCTGCCGTCCCGCCGGCAGACAAGAGGCGGTCGATGAGGGACGACACCATGTGGCAGCTATATGAATGGCAACAGAGGCAGGCCTACTCCAGGCAAAGTCTGGCTCAGCCAACAGGTACTTCAAATACGAGAAATCTGTCAATCTTTCTGAGAAAGAGCCCATAACTTGCGGAAGACCTCACCCCTTGTTATTGTGATTCCAGTTGACCACTATGGCACACTACCAAGCACCAAGACCATGAGCAACATTGCAGATCATGTGGTGGCACCTTCCATTCCCACATCACCATCTCATGGCTCGCTCGCTATCTACAGCACTTTCTCACCTCCTCGCCAGCAGCTCCCTAATAATCCCATCGCCAATACAGAGGTGACGTCCCCTGTCTCTAGAGATCTGACGTTGGAGCGCCAACAGAGGACACCCTTTGGAAAAGTAAGTAACCTTTCTACTCTATTCAAACTCTGACCTCAAGCTTGCACATGAAGTGCACCATAATTGATGCACCGCAATCATTTGTTCCCTCACCACAGTATGCCTACCCACCCGATCGTCGATCTATAGCAACTGCTGCCTCCTCTCAGAGCCACACGCCTCAGTCTCTACAAGGCAAGACAGTAAGTGCCACTGTCACACGCCGCACTGAACTTGTAGGAAGTCTGACATGGTTTACATTCAAAATAGTCAATAGTGGAATTAGAACCCCAATTTAGCCGTCACTGTAAAACCCTCAATTTGTTCTGTGGCCACCTCATTGGGACCAGACCAGTATAGCACACTATCATTGAAGTGTCTTTTAATGGTAGGATGCGCACAAGCAAGCTTTAAGCAAAAATATTTCAATGGAAGTTATACTGATGTTAACAGCAGGATCCCACTCTTCTTTGCAATTAACATTAAGCTGCAGAGAAGGAGTCACAAATCTCACTCAGGTTCACAAGGGGCAGATTGATATGAGGGTATTCTTCATAAACTCAACAGTATTCCTAATCATTCCCATACGGATTTGAGGTGGGACGGAGCTGATGCTGAGGCCACAATTGAATCGAAACAAAATATGTGCGAGGTGCATAAATGACAGTGTTAAATTCCACAAATGTTACTTAGCATTATTTGTATTGTCGCTGTATTGCAAATTGGTTGTTTTAAATGCCAAACATTGTACCAAGTAATTGCCAAATGGAATGAGCGTTTCAGATGCCTGTTCAAATATGAGTTAAGTGAGCGAGAGACACTGCTAACAACCAAGATATTGACTGATGGAGCTCAGGAGGATTTGTTGCATGGTGCAACATCCCTTTTCTGCTATAACAAGCTCTGCTAATGGCCATAAACTGCTAGACGACGTGTATTTGTTTTCAAAGTGGATTTAAATGGAACTGACTGCTTTATGTTTCACATCCCACATTGCCCCTAGTGGATTGACACAAATTAAGAGTTGCAGCTTTGGTGATTCCTTTTGTTTAACCAGACGTCCAGGGACACTCGGTATCCTCAAAGTCCCTGGAATGTTTCTGGACATGTTGCATATGAGGTTGTATTACTCCTCTCTAACCTGCTATTGTAACTGCATAGTTTCTTGTATGTAGTAGTTTACATTCTCCTCTAACCCTAGCATTTTACTTTCTGCAGCCTGAGGAACTGACCCTGCTACTGATCAAGCTCCGCCGGCAGCAGGCAGAGATCAACAGTCTCCGGGAACACACAGTATCTCAACTAATGGCCCTAGGCATGGAGGGGCCTAATGCCAAGGTCAGCGCCCTGTGTGTGTACAGATATCCATTTGCCCATATTTTTGCATATTTGCATTGGAACACAGTATCAAAAAACTATTGTCAAAGTTTATTCCAATATAATACACACTCTTGTGAGATATTTGTTATTTATCTAAATCTATTTCTTCTTAACTCGTCTATAAAATTCATCTCTGCCTGTGGGGGTAGGTGATAAACCTGTAACAGACTTTGTCGAGACTGACCGTCACGCTCTCCTCGTATGCGGGCCATGATGTTCTATTTTGGTATGATGGTTCTCTCTTCACCTCATTTAGGGCTCTTCTACAATTACTCAATATGTCAATGTCACAGCACCACCTTGTGGGCAGGCGAGGCCTGTTGTTCAGGCTTGTCCATACAAAAACACACCTCACATAGTCCCCCATCAGCTTTTGGCATGTAGTTGTTTGTGAAGGGAGTTTGTCATCCAGGTCGCATTGTTCTAGTTGAACTTGAATAATGAATGGTTAGACATTTCACTCATTCCAGAAGCTTCTTGAGATCTGTAAACCAAAATGGTGGAGGGGCTTGGCAGGAAATAGAATGGTGAGATTGTGTTTATTGAAAGGACTGAGAGCAATATCAAAGGTGGAAAGTACGTCGTTCAGTAAAACGATGGAACAGTAGGTAACAAGAGCCACTGTGCTGAAACACCTGTCAACGTTGATAATGGTCTGATGGGTGTTGTTTGCTATTGCATGACACTGGGGATGAGAATGTCTTAAAGGTCTGGAGAGGGATACAAGGATATCAAAAATATTGTTCAAATTCAGTTTAATTCAAGTTACGGTACTTCATTAGCAGCTGTGGCCACATCCCTGTTGTTGAATCTATGAGAAACGCAAAAATACACATATCGGTTGTTTGTTTTTTTTAGACGTGTTCTCAGTATAGCATGGCATAGCTTGTGCTGTCAACTCTCTCCAGTTTTATTTTACTATATGAGCACAGTCTCAGCTCTGTGAAAATGACTGGAAAGTTGCATTACTCTTAATCTCTGATCTGACAGCAGAGATGCAGGGTCAATCCACTGATTCTTGGCTAAGATTTTTCAGTATCTCTTAGCATTTTAGCATGTGTCATCCTTTATAATATTTCTATTTCTGTCTGAATTGGTGTCATACCTCTTATACCAAGCATGTGGAAATTAGAAATGTGAGCATTTTCTGCCCTAATGTTGACCGAAATCTATGCTCGATTGAAAAACAAACTAAAGACTTAAAACAATAGTGAAGTACAATATTACCCTGTTTCAACCAGCAACGGAAATACAGTCAGATATCTGATTGATTTAACAATGTTTTAAGTGTCGGTGGATTCATGAGACATTGATTGAGCAACATTGTTCAGAAGGGTCTGTAGTGGCATAAAGCTTTGTGATAAGAAACTTGCTTCTTTTCAGTACTAAATATAATGCATGTCCAAGGACTTATCAAATTGAAAATGGAAAATACTGTGATAAGTATAATAGAGAGTCTGAGTCACTTCTTGCTAGATTTAACCACTGCTGATCCTCTACTTTCTCTTGAATACTGTTTTTTAACCTTCTTTGTCAAACGGACCTTCTACTACTTACTACCTACCTACTTTTCTGTCCTCTGCTCCTACATTTGTACCACTCCCACCTATACTTCTTTGTCCTGTCCTCCTGTGGCTACCACAGACTGATGTTCTTTCCCATCACCTGCAGAGGAACCTTATTTACCTTGAGAGCCAGGTGAGAGACTGATCTACTCTCTATCAACTGGTCTTTGCTGTGGTCAAAGCTGTAGTAAAAGTAAAACAGCGTTTGATATCATGAAACAAGTTACCAAATCACTGAATCATAAGAAAAGGTCACTTTTATCAGGACAAAAAAACAAGATATATCACCTCATGTGTAACAAACAAATGCAAAATGGATGCTGCTGTAAAATTGAGTGTACAAATCACACATGGTTTCAGTTTAAAAATTTTAACGTGTCAACACTGCACAAATGTCTCAGCCTGTGTATCTGTATTTTGCTCAGTTTCTAAAAAGAAATACGATCTACATCGCTTTTATTGCCTGTGAAAATGGGTACCTATTAATCCAAGTTATTTACAGATTTTTTGTCTCACAAGTTTACGGCAGTAGTCCACACTACTCCACTCTTGTTCACTTAAAATATGAACTTACCAGTAGTTAAGAACTTGGAGTTTATATTCGTACTCTCCAAAGAGTCTACACATGTGGAAATTTTGTATACGTAACCTACTTTTGCAGGCAAGGACAGTACAGTGTGTGATTTTTTGAATCATCAGGACCTTATTGAAGGAAAAGTTTGATTAGATTTTTTGAAGTTGTCACATTTACAGTAAGTATTGACCCCTTTCGAAGGCTCCCAACTCAGAAGTCGCTCAGTAGCCTCTGTAGCCTTAGCCGTGCTGGTATGTGGATGCATGTGAGTCTTCAGATGCTAAAATGAATATAAAAAGATATTGGAATGATTTGCTGAGAGACTATTCCTTCTTTTTAACATTTCACCGCAGCAGGTTCACAGAAATGCCTTTGTTGGACAAATTCCTCTTCCAACACTTGGTATTGGTCTTTATAAAGCGTGCTGCTGTATTATTACACCACTTTGTCCTTTTTCTCCTCGGGGTGGGTTAGACGAAGGAGAATGAGCCACTTATCTTCATGATTCACACTATGATTGAGAATTCTGCTCCGCGGCCGCAGCTCTACCAGCAAGTAAGGACACAGGCAGGTTTTTAGCTACAGTCAGGTGTCAGCAGTCAAAATCTGAGCAGGTCAAAATAAGGTTTTGATAAGCCTGGCATGCTTCTCACAGAGACAAAACTCAAAAATTTCAATTTCCCATTGTCGTTTATACAGTATTGGCTTGACGGAAGAAATCAGTGTTGTTCTTAAATATTTCTGTTTGAGAGCGATTGACCTGCATCTGACTGGAGCTGAATTCATGTCCTGTTTGCCCGGTGGCTGTACACTGTTCCCCTTCAATCACCAACTGTCCCACCACTTTCATCGAAATCAGTCTGCTTCTGAGCCAAAAGTCCCAAACTCTCCCCAACGTCATGACAGCACAATATGACGTGGTTCACTGTTTCATTTTCATCATGTGGTCCCAAGCACCTTGAAGTAAGCATGGCCTACGATGTATTGCATAACCATGGCTTCCTCCCTCATAGGACATCTTCATACCATTGCTATTCATCATTTGATTTTTATTTGGAAATCCTACCCACATTTTTTGTGGCTGTTTTATTTCCCTTGAGATTTGTGGTTTGCGTTCTGATGTGTTTAGAATGAAAATTGTTCTAATTCATTTTCAGTTATGTTGATTGAACCCTTAAAAAAAATCCTTCCCTCTTTTCTTGTGTAGTTGAATCGGTACAAAATTGTTGTTGTTTTGTTTGTGTCCATTGATCCTGCTATATACGAGAAGAGACAACATAAATAGGAACAAGGAACAACCAACTGACTTGCCAAAGGTTAAGTCTTGTAGTAGACCAGATGTATTAAAGGGTGATGTGCTAATTTGAAATAAGGAAAGACAGTTTGGAATGAATTTGCAGGCTGTCTTTGGTAAGTAAATGTCCAAAGTAAACACGTGATCCAACAGTGTGGTTTAGAGGGTCCACCAAGGCTTTGTAGGAACTGTGGAAGCGACAAGAATGTGTATATTTTGACTCAATCTCATGTGAGTTTTGCTGGGAGAGGACAATTGCGAGAGCACTGATGCTGGACCACTCGTGGTCTGTCAGGTTCTACACCACATCTTCCATAACACCAGTGCGAACCAAAGTAGTTGGCAGGGGTGGAGCAGAATCGTTTAGCGGATGTGCCCGGTTTGCTGTTGCCTTGTTTTCAGTTATTCAGAGTTAACAGTGTGTACATTGTATTGCTAGCTCTTAAACAGTCTGTGCAAAGTTGTTGTCATAAAATGCATCATAAGGAGCGGAGAGCTTCCCTTGTTCTGTGTGCCAAGGCTTTTAAATCAACAGGGAAATCTAAACTGCTTTGGACTGACAGCACAAGGAGCCATCCAGTCTGAACAGTGGGCAACGGCACGGTTGTTTAACTTGTCGCGTTTCATAGATAAATATAAATATATGATATGTACAGAAATAAAAAATGGTTCACACTTAAGAGAAGCTGTCAATGGCAGTATTAGTGTCAGGCAGGCTTTTAGTAATCTGGCTCCTTCACACACAGATAGATCCATCCAATATTTTCTTAAATGGTGCGTACATGCGCCAGATTATAACGTTCAGACGCGATCAGCCTCCAAAGTAGAACTCTTCATGGGACATTCAATGGCACATGCCAAATATATACAGGACATGGGGGATTTTATCTTGGAAGGGAGCATGCAAGGTTTCTTATCACAATTTCTTTTTGTTGGCAGCTGTCTTGTGTAGTACTTATTCTGGTTTCAAAAAATCTGGCAAATCCTCAGGTGCTCTTCTGTTCCAGAATGTGCTTTTATCATTTTGAAACACATCTCATCATTATGAGTTTACTACCTCCATTCACACCGTCTTGTCATCGTTGTTGCAATAGTGTCTGGTTCTGACTTTGTTTCCTTTTTTCAGGTCAGCCCAGAAGAACCGACAGAAGATGCAGACATAGACGTAAGACAAACATTGACGACTGTAGAGTATTCATCAAAAACCCGTGAGTGAAGCTCAAGCGTGAGTTTTTGCAATGCGTGTGTTTCAGACAAAGTTGAGTCGACTCTGTGAGCAGGACAAGACGTGCAGGGTACAGGAGGAGAAACTACAGCAGCTGCACAGAGAAAAGGTGAGTACTTAGTGTTCCCTCATACATTTTACTGCATGCATCATTTGTGTACATCCTTTTAACATTTGAAGGACAGTTCCAATACATCCAGAACCAAAAAAAAGGGTCTGAGACTCGCCCTTCTTGCCTGGATACAATAAAATCAACCTGGATGGAAAATGGAAATGGATTTGAAATTGACATTTTTTTTTACATGCTCTTACAAAAGAACACAACAAACACTCTCCACAAACACGTGTGTGTATTTTGTAGCATACCCTTGAGACGGCGCTACTGTCTGCCAGCCAGGAGTTGAGCGAACAAGGCAGCGCTGCTCCCCCGAGTCTCATCCAGCAACGAGATGTGCTGCAGAATGGCCTGCTGAGTACCTGCAGAGAACTCACCAGAGTTAACACAGTGAGCACGCACGCAAGCACACACGCACTTTAACACCTCATTGAGGGGCACCATATTTGGCATTATGTGTTATAACTGTAGTTAAAGTGTTCCCTTTGCTGATACTTGAATACTTGATACTTAAATGTCTGTCATCTTGCGTTTCTGATTGAGGAGCGTGCTTCATCAGTTTCAGCGTGCTCACAGGTTTGAGCCTTCCTGAGTCAGAATCTAAACTTCTTCTTGTAACTCAGATTCTAAACAAATTTACATGGCACATTTTCTAGATATTTTTCCTCACTTTTTATGTGAATCGGAAATTGTGCTCCCATAAAGCAGCGGTCCCCAATCGGCGGGCCATGGACCTGCACCGCACCAGTTTGCAAAGATGGATTAATAACAGTAAAAACCAGATGCATATTCGTATATCTGGACGTTTTCTTTTGAAATTAAAACATATTCCTCACTCCCACACACAACTCAGTTGTCCATGTGACCCAGGAATTCAGTAAACCCACAAGCTAACACTTGCTCCCACTTACTCTGCATAATGTTGAATCAAGGTCAAAGTCAAAGTCAACTTTATTGTCAGATCCTATATATGTTAAGACATGTAGAGGGCCAAAATCGCGTTCCTCTCTCATCCACAGTGCAGCAACAGAATACATGTAAGAGTGAATGTAAAAAGAACATGAAATGTAGGGAGCAACGTACAGGGGAATACATAATATAGACAATGACAGTGCAAATCCAGTGGAAGTGCCAAGTACAGTGGCAGTGCAAGTAGTAGCTTGTATCGGTGTCGCTGTAGTGCAATTGTTTAAATAATGAATACATGTAATAAGGTAAAAATGTTGAATTTCTATATGTATATTTTAATGATACACAATGGATAACTATATCCCTAACCCCCATCTGATCTGTGAAAAAAAATCTCTAACATGAAACTAGTTCGTGGAATAAAAAGGTTGGCGACCATTGCCTCAGAGCATTTACAGGTGTTTCTGTAACTTCTACCTTGGCATTAGATGTTACAAATTCACTGTTATCAGTCTGTAAAGTCTAGTCATTGTTGTCATAAAAGTGGACCTATCCTGGAACACTTTTTAGGAAAAATTCTGATACATGAGAATTGAGAAAATCTTAATGTTATGTGCATAGATATAGATGATAGATTTGTTGAAATGACTCATGCTTTTGTTTGCTGTCCTGATATCAGGAGTTGGAGCGCTCCTGGAGGGAGTATGACAGGTTGGAGGTAGATGTCACTCTGGCCAAATCGAACCTACTGCAACAACTGGAAGCCCTGGGCAGTCCACAGGTAACAAAATTGGACACACACACACACACACACACACACGGTGGCCAGTCAACTTAGTCAAGAAAATCGTGCATGTGTGTTTGCATGTATGACCTCAGACTGAGCCGCCAAGCCAGCAGCACATTCAAATACAAAAGGAGCTCTGGAGGATCCAGGACGTGATGGAGGCTCTCGTCAAGAACAAACCGCAGCGTTGCATGGAAGGCGGTGAGCTCTCAAGATTAGATCACAACGCTTTTCTACAGCAATTGTGTTTCTTTTTTTCTCTTGACTTCTTCGTCGCTCCTCACATAAGGTTATCTCAATATTGACTGGGCTGGGATTGGAATGTGTCAATTTGTCTGCTATTCAAGTGGGTTGAACGTTTTCAGAGGTCTGACAATGATGACTGTCGGTCAGTGGCGGGCCAGGAATGGTGTTGTTTGCCTTTCGCAACAAAAGTAAGTGTGGGTGAGTTTTGTTGCAAAGGCAAAAAAACACCATCAAAGTCAAAATGTAAAGTAGATCATGATAATTGTGCTATTTTACTCTTTGATTAAACATTTCTTTAAAGATACCGATATTGCCCGGAAACAATTTCTGCCCTCAGGACTTACTTCCCAGTCCCTCCCACACATTTTGATGTTTTTTTCTCTGTTCAAATTTTTGTTTGTAAGTTAAGTTTAGTGGTATCTCGAATACCTGCACTACTGGCCCTCGGGCCAGTACTTATGTTAGTCCTTAGGCCCGCTGTTTCTTTGTTGTTGGAGTCTTAGTGGTAGTATTATTAGAAGTACCAGTGTTTGTTTCAACGTGTGTGTATGTGGCTCCATGTGTGTGTTAGTGTGACTGCATGTATTTTGTCATTTGTCCATTGACTCCACATTAGTATAAGAGAGCAAGGAGCATTCAAGGTCCTGCGGTCAATTCAAAATTTTTCAGTTCATTTTCTGCAAGATACTAATTGTTAAAAATGTCAGTGCAATACTTAACAATATTTTGTTTGTCAACAGGGTTTCCTGGTTCCAAACCACTTTCCAGTCTACAAAAGAATGAGGTATGTTCTGTCTCTGAAGACTGAATGTTTTTACTGTTGTCTCCGGTAAAAAAAGCTAAATTAAGTTTGTTCTGGTACTGACAGTCGATAGGTGCTCCCTCATAGTGTGTAATGTGTGAACATCCATGCAAACACAACAGCAAATAATCTTCGTGTCGGTTATATTTGAGAAAGCTCGCGCTATGTCACCAATAGTCCCAAAGTTTTGTAGTTTCTCAGCAATTTGATTGCAAATCGAAAACGGCCTGTGTTATAGATGAGTGTCAGTTTGATCAATTGCAGCATAACATGTGTCATGGTGAATAATATCTCTGTCTATCTCCCTGAGTGGTTCTCAGTTCTTTATGAATTGAAGAAATGTTTTGCTTCATTGATTCCAGGAGGAAGTGGACTGAGAGTGAAGTTTCACACAATAAATACAAAATTGGATAGTGAATCAATGGGTAATGGCTGCACACCCCAGCAATTGACCAGAATGTATGGATTAGGAATCAAATGACCACCAAAATAAATTCTTCCTTCATGATCTCCTGCATTGACTCTCTCAAAGCAAGTGCAATGATAAGCTGCTTAATGTACCCTTCAAAAATACAGCGTTCAAATCTATTGCGCCCATGCGTGTCGGTTTCAGGAGTGGTTAGGTGGGTCGGTACTTTATTGATCCCTTGTTCCAATAATTCAGGATATTTAAAGACCAGCAGCTCAAACACTGTTACAGACTTACAGAATTTCCTTTAAGTTCCTCGATCCCTAGATCAGTTGATCAATAAAGTACCTACCTACCTACCTACCTACCTACCTACCTACCTACCTACCTACCTACCTACCTACCTACCTACCTACCTACCAGAGTAGGGGTAGTGGAGAGCTAAACAACACAAAACTAACTCGGAACTCAGAGAGGACAAAGTAGTCCTTTCTCAAAGCCTTCCTCTAGATAAATGATATCTTGTGGTAATGTGTTTGCGTTTGTGTTCTGACTGATAGTCACAGAAAATTTTAGAATTTGATGGCTAAAGGCAGGAATCTTGTGGTACTCAGTTGTACATTTCAGCTGAGTCAGCCTCCATTTGAGGGTGCTCCTTTCCATTCCCTCTACACTGTGGAGTAGACAGGGCCTGTAGTTCTAGATGGCCTGCAGCTTGAATAGCGCACCTCTCTCCGTCTTCGAGTCCAGCTCCAGACCCACAGTGTCACCAGCCTCGCAGATCAGTTGCATGTTGAGCCTGTTGTTGTCGGCAGCTGATGCCTTTATGGGCTCAGGCTCGCCCCTAGGACACGTTGAAGTCTCACGCTTGACACACCCTGCGGCATTCATGCTGCCATACTTGAGATTTAAAGGCAGCAGCAGTATTTTATCTCTGTATTTTATCTGAATGTGTCCACACTGCTCAATTCACACGCACAACCAGGTCAGGATCAACTACAATATTAACCACAATGTCATGTTGGAGGTAGCAAGGATGATATTTACCTCAGATCTTATCCTGTTTCGGTGAGAAGTGGAAAGACACTCATGTCAACAGTGAGTTTTCTGCTATCCCAAAGTGGGATGTGCCATTAGCAAGGAGGGAGAAATGGTGTCTAAACTCAGTGAGCGAGTTAGACTGGAAACTCATCTTGGAAATTCATCTTTTCATACATCTTAGGAGGTGATTCATTTGTATGAGAGGTACTCGATACTCATACTCATTGTGGAGTTTGAACTATTTCTGTCTAAGTACCTGCCTTTAGTCCTTTTCTATTCCTGTGCTGGTCAATAGTGTAATCTTTCGTGAGATTGGCATTGCACACAACAAACACCTACAAAATGTTTTCCTGTATTCCTGGCGTGTTAAAGTGCAGTTTTTTACTCCTATGCACTGTTCTTCTGGACTTTCCTGCCTATTGGTCAGCTCTCACTGTCAAGCTATTGGAAAGTTTTCAATGTGAAATGGACAATGTGACATTGTTGCTTTAGTACCCGAGTGGCACTGATTGCAGGAATATGAGGGCAATGGAAGGGTTTTTGACCAGGGAAGGTGTGAAATGTATTATAGCTTGGTGCTGACTGTTTGAAAGTTTTGGTGTATTGGCGGAGATTGCTGAATTTCTTTTTGTCCATCCACAGACTTCATAACAAAACAAACGCTGTTAAGCATAACTGAGTTTCCTTTTGTTTACTAAAGCCTAGTTATTGCTCACTGATCACCACGAGCAGCTACAATGCTGTCACCCACAGAGACCGTTAATTAATTGTATGACTTTTGTCATCTCATGGGAGCTAATGAGACACTTAGTTCAGTTAATTGTGAGTGTAGATTTTTTTTCTTTAAGTTTCACACCTGGGTGCCCCCGCCCCACCACCTCCCTCCCTTCTCTGTGGTCCTTTCAGAATCAAACCCAACCATTGATTTTGCCGTGGTGTTACATGCAGTTGCAGTCTAAAATGAGACCCTCTGTGTTTTACTGACCACCGTTAACAGGCAGTGACACTGCTGCCACTAAATCCCCCCCATGAGGGCAACAGCGTTCCTCCCCGCCCGCCCCTTCCTCAGTACTATGATTCGGCGAGCCACCACGTTGCCCCGCACTCCTCGCACTTTGGTGGCCGTCCACCACCTCCCCCACACCGTTCTGATGACCGCAAGACCAGCTCTAGGAACGGAGCTCACAATGTAAGGACCGCTGAGCATTCCATCCATCGTTGGTTTTGTCGATGAGAAGCAGCCGTGACGAACATCCCACTGCCCATTTCACCGTCGCCATGTTGTCATGCTCCCCATCCTCTTGTCGTTGTCCCTCTTTCGATCCATTATACCACAATGACTATACCACAATTGATCCATTATACCAGACAGCTAGCAGTGATTGGACTCTTTGGATGTACCGCTCTGTCCCTCTCTTGCTCTCCATGAATGACGACGACTCTCCTCATTGAAAGATATCTTAATACTCGTACATTTTCCTTGAACTTCAAGGTGTTAGGGGATTTGTATCTAGTCCTCAGACTAGTTGGGAGCCAAGACAGTACTTGTTATTTCGATTTAATGCTCAACTATCACACTGCTGCACCTCCATACGTCTTCACAGTCATTTTACTAAATTTAATTATCGTAATTGAATGAGTAATTGAAGAGTTGCTCATCTGAAGACATCAACTGTATGACTGTATGGACAGACTGTCATTCATGGCAATGCCCTATTACACCCATTCAGTCCATGTCCCACATAGAACGTCCACCATTGCTCCTGTGCTGCCTTTCTTCATACTGGCACCCACCTCCGTGCTGCACATCTATGTGCCTGCGTGCAACCTCTGTACACATCTTTGGAGCACCTTTTAGATTATGCATGCCTTTTGCCACCGTTAATCATTTCATCTTCATATTTGGAATTTTAATTGTATCCAAGGGAGTATATTCTTCTCCTAAACCTCAGACTTTTAGCTGTAGAATTCAGATTTACAAACTAAAGCTGATACAACACCTTATCAATACATTTAGAGGGAGAACTCAATAGTAAATGATTTCCTTTTCGCTGGGTGAATTACAGATTTATATCCACCCGCTGGTTGTGAATGGTAAGAATTTTAGATGTTGAGCAGAATGATATAAATTTGAATCATTTCCAATGATGGAGCACTCCGCGTTTTCACACATGCACTTAGTTTAACTTTGATATTCACAGAAATGAGTAATGATTCGTTTTCGTTATTCAGTGGAGTTTTTAATCAAAGGTCCATTGAAATAAGTGTAGGAACAATATTTGAATTCATATAATTTCACGGCCAAATCACAGACGCACCCATTCCCTCTCCAAAAGAGGCTCAACTAGTGGATTCAGACCTGCATGCTTCCCTCCATCTCCCTGCTGCAGCAAGGACCAGACTACCGCCTGTACAAAAGTGAACCAGAGCTCACAACCGTCAAAGAGGAAGTGGATGAAGCCAATGGAGAGGACAAGGACAAAATGGATCCCGCCTCTGACAGTAGAGAAACTATCCCTGCCAAAGGTCTTTGCCACAACTCCACCATATTGCCGATGTCGTAAAGATACAGTGATTAGGTTGATTAACCTTTTTGTATTCTTAACACCTCTCTTGCCCGTTTTTTTTTTTTTTTTTTAGTGGCTCCCCCATATCCTGTTGGTATTGTTCCACCTCGTACCAAATCTCCCAGGAGCCCGCCCGAGTCCTCCACCATTGCATCCTACGTCACCCTAAGAAAGACCAAGAAGCCTGAACCCAAATCTGTGAGTAAGGTTGTGGAATTCTGTGAGGTCGGTTGCCATCAAAACTGGGCTGAGTTAAGGAAATGAGAGTTGTGAATCTTCTTTCGGCTACTCCTGTCAGGGAGATCCTGCCACAGCAGATCCTCCTTCTCTGTCCCTACAATGATCCACTGAAACACCCACTGCTCTCATATGCTCCTAAAGTAGATCCATCAATCTTCTCTGCGGTCTTCCTCTTTTCTACCATGCAGCTCCATCCCCAACATCCACCATTCAATATATACTCTGTCTCCCCTCTGCAGGTGACCAAACCATCTCACTCCTGCCTCTCTGACCTTCTCCCCAATTTGCTCCACCTTAGCTGTTCCTCTAAAAGTCTCATTTGTGATCCTGTTTGACCTGGTCACTCCTAAAGAAAACCTCAGCATCTTCATCTCTGCCGCCTCCAGCAGACAGACAGAGCCACTGATTCTAAACTAAGAATCACAAACGAAAACGAAAAAAAACAATGAAAAGTAATTACTATTTTGGTCGCCATAGCAGGACTGTTGCTGCTTCTTGCATCATTACCTGATTTCTAGGGCAATGCTCCCCTTCATCCTGGAAAGATCACTTTTGTTGTATTTTCTTAAGCACTACTGCAAGAACTAGGTAAAGAACATTTGGCTCAACACAGTAAAATGTCCCACAGTACATCTGATGATGTCCAGTGGTACACATATGCTTTAATGTAGACACTGATCAACATGGTACAACATGATACAAGGTCTACTCGTTTCACAAATTGTAGTTGGATGGAAAGTTTTGTTACTGGTCCATGTCCATATTGGTGTTAGAAACAGCTACAAATAATCAGATAATATGTGTCTTCAGATAATTGTTTTGCAAGAAAAAAGATGATTTATTAAACTGAACAATGACAGACCACGATTTTGCATGACATGCCATAGGAAACGGCCCATGTTGTCTGCCTGTTTCGGTTTCAGCGAGGACGAACAGCCGCTTTGGTGTATCAATGACACTATACAATAACGCTGAAATTAATTCTTGTCCAGGATCGACCTAGAAGTGCAGTGGATCAGGCTTTCGGGGAACGGGAAGTGGGTCGACCACGAATGAGCGTGGAGGAGCAGTTGGAGAGGATGAGGAGAAACCAGCAGGCGTCCACACTTCGGGAGAAGAAGAGGGAAACTCCATCGCGGTCACCGTCGTTCAGCAAAGAGAACCTCTTGGCAGCTCAGGTACCACTCACGCCTGTGTTTTAGGGCTGGGGGGGGGCTGGGTTTCTGTGACCAAGGCACTGACACCACCGAAAGCCTGGGTACCTTACAGGGCTTTACTTCAAGTGTTGATAGGTCAGATGCTGAAAAACAGTTTCTCTCTGTGATCAATGAAGTATCTCAAAAGAAAATAAGATTTTTACTACTGCGTCAAAGCTGAACACACTTTTTTTTAACCTTACCCTTTTTTTTCTTAAGCTGTGGCTGTTCACCACTTACCTTTGTACCATTTTGTATAATTTCAAGTAGCTCATTGGACTTCAGCTGCTTGAATTTCAATTTTAAAGAAGATAGATTGGATTGTTCTGAAACTTTTGACCAGTAGTGAACATTTTTGTTACGAAGCAATGTATCTCTGATTTTCTGTAGTGAAATGCAATGAATTTCGCTTTTAATCATGTTCACATTAGCTATCCCATTATTTTACATATTAGTATATTTCTAAGTCCATACTGACAATATGAAGAAGTTCTTACCAGAACATGCAGATCTAAAGATAACAAAAAGACGAAATAATTTATAATGTTTTGTATTGACTCTTTCAAAGCAAGTGTAATGTAGATCCACTAAATCCGCTTTGAAATTTATTGCATGCATGAGCCTGAGTCTCAGGAAATTTATGGGCGCTTAGGACGCTACATTTGTTCAGAATGGACAAAATAATACAAGCTTTAAATCGCAATTCAAGATTTGACAGATTGGTTGTATTTGTTTGGTAGACAATGTCATAATCATTGTACGAATCACCTAATTAGAACAATAATACGTCTTGTGTGTGTGTTTGTGTGCGTGTTGCTCACGTCTGCAGATGAAGATTCAGACAGAAGGGTCCTCTGCGGCCTCTGCGGAGCTGGAAGCTGCTTTGCAGCAACTAATGTCACAGCAAACATTGCAGACCAGAGCCCAGGCAGGAGAGATTTCAACTCAGGTTCATTTGTTTCTGTTTTCATATATGTAATAAACCAAGAGCTGCAGCGCTTTTTGCAGGTAATGCATGGTGGTTGCGTTGTTTTGCCAAAACGTGTATGAAAGGATTCAAATAGGAGAATACACTGAGAGATACCAAGTGTGCTCCTCCATGTGATGAATATATTTCTCTTTCATATTTGGTTTCAATGCACAGGTGGAGGAGCAGAAAGTGGTGGAGGAGGAGGAGAAAGATGCCGAGCCTGGAAGTGTAGGGAACGTCACGAGTGTGGTGGACCCTCAGCCTGAGACCAACAGAATGGACGCTGAGGTACCAGAGAGAAAAATGTGCAGCCACAATATTTAGGGTGTCCCAGACAAAAGATTGCTCACCGTTTTCGCTGAGGTGTTTCTAGGAATGAAAAGAAAGCAGCCATAACACTGAATGTGCCTCATTGAAATGTCCTACCAGCAGAAATGCCAAAAATTTGAATAAGGCAAAATGTGTTCTTGTAGCAGGGCACATTTGCTAAAAACTGTTTAACTCAATTTTGCACTCCCAAAACTGAGTTCAAAAGAAGGGAAAAAAAGTGATGCTGCTTAACTCAAACCAGAGCCTCAAATTGATGGATTTGACCTTAGCACTGAGCCTTTCTGTTATTTTCTCTACAACTGTATTTTCTCTCTACAATATAATGATAATAATGTTTACCATATTCTTTTTAGACTTGGTTTAGACATGGTTTTGCTTTGCAAGCTTTCCTCCACAGCTGTATCACAAACGGCAATTTTTTTTCTATTATTTTGGGCTCTTTGGCACCCTTCCTACCTTCTGCTCTTATTCTTGCCGCTATTAGAATTTCATTCCAAACGCCTGAAAGTGCCCTTTTCAACCGACACCACTTTGAGCGAGTGATCACCAATGATTCCTTCAGAGGTTCATATTTCTCCAAGTGCCCTCCAGGTCTGCTTTAGGTGCAACAGAACCCATCCGTAACTCGGGGGCCAGAATCCGGCTGCTCACAATATCTTAGAATGGCTTCTGTGCCTCAGAGTAAACAGACTGAAGAGAAACTCTCCAACCGTCGCACTTGAACGCTCGCTTTTCCGCGAAGCTGAGGTGGGGGAACAAAAACAAAGAAAGACAGCTGCCGGCAGAGCGGTTTGGATTTCGAATGGAATCTGAAACGGCAGACGCAACCGTGAAAAACATGACACACATGACAAACAGACGTTTCTGAATATGAAGCCGAGCCACGACAGGCTGCGCTCGTGGCCAGAAGCAAAGCGTTTGCTGGTGGTGGTGGCCATGATGTGGAAATGGCAGCAGGCTTAATGGAATTACCTCTGTCAGTGACAGATAAGAACGTCCGTATCAGCGCAGTTGTGGCATTTGATGCCTGGACAAAATATCTATTTCTCCATCTTGTCAGATTCATCTGAAGGTAAATGAATACAAGGATAAACAATATGATGAAATACCAACTGTTTGTGGGCGTCCACTTGTCTCTGTTTCAGTGCGTAAGCCAGAGGGTGGTGATTTTGGACATTTGCGACACCGCTCAGTGTGTGGAGATCGTAAACTTTCTGCCATCTGAGGAAGAGGAGAGCAGAGAGGACGACCTGACAACAAGCACGGCAGCAACAAACACCACCACTGCTGAAAATAGGTGCGTGTATGTGGCTGTGAAAACTCTCCAGAGATTGTGTGTGTTATTTCAGTGACTCAGACATCTGGGTGGAGGTGAAGCTGCAGACGCACTCTTAATAGAGAAATGCACATTTTGATATACATCTGAAATCTTAACAGTTTTTATGTCGACAGATATCTCCCATGTTGTTTTTATCATAGTCTTGACAAAAATGCTGTTCAGTTTCTCGCTTTTATTGACTCCCCTTTGTCAAAACATGACCAAAAGTAGCCATTTCTTCGCAGATCATTAATGGAAATCTCATTTTAAGAATAGAAACACATCTATATCAAAGACACGGGTTTACATGTCTCATTCCATTATCGGATTTCTCACCAAGCACGAGTGTACATAGTGATTTAAAACAAAACACTCCAGTGTGAACACCTCCTTTTTGTTTATCTTTTAGCTACTCCACAGCTGAAGACATAATGTCAAATCTATTGAGAGACTCCCGAACACAAATGATGGGATGCAAGTGTTGTTTTTTTTTACTTGGCTATTTAACTGTTGCCTGCTTATTATTCATACCAAAAGAAAATACTTTGCCTTCTTGTTATTCATACCAAAAGAGCGCGGCATGAATAACATAAGTCAAACTGGCCTCATTTGGACCTATGTTACACACATTGTCATGGCGAAGTTACTTGGCGCCACCTTGTGGAATGTAGTACTCAAGAAATCCGAGTAACTGACCTCAGAAGTTTGTCGTTCAGAATAATCCAAACCAAAAGATGTTTAGGTTTATATCGTGATCTGGTTGTAGGTACAACTATGGGGTTTATAGTTTCTCTTTTTCCCTATTTCCTTCCGTTTTATTTGGGATGGGTTGCCATGAAGATAAGGAGGCGTGGCTAAGCTGTCTGTGTTGCATCACAATGTGTTAGCATGAATCTCTCATGATCTCTCACTGTGTGCTACCATGATGAGTTAGCTAAACTAGGGTGTAGGGGTGGGGTGACTTTGTTGATTAAGCACACCAATGATTATTAAGTCCACACCAAGGCCTTAGCACAGATGGAAAACCAATATATTGCTTATATTGTGCAAGTAGTACCTGTGCACTGAAAACCAGCCCACATTTTTTTGCAATCTAATTTTGTTTTTTTCGTTTTGAACTTAGATACTCTTTAGGTTCGGACTCGTTACAGCTGCTGTCATCCCCAGAGAAGATGAATTCTTAAGTAGTGTGAACTGTGTTGTTGGTCATTGCAGCCTCCAGACGCCTGAGCCTGACACGCCAAGTCCAGAGCCCAAGGAGGACGACCCCGAAGTAACACACGGAGAGGAAATGCAACGCACAAGACAGGAAAAACTTGACGACACCCTCGATTCTTTCAACCAACTAGCAGACAGCAAGAAACACAACATGCTGGCTTGTAAGTGAAGGTGCCCACGAGTGATGTCTGACATGTCCGTCAGTGTCCCTCATTTAACTATGTCACACTTAAGACGCAGGGCTGGTAAATTATCATTTTTTGATTAGGATTTGGTTCTCAGTTTTTGTAATTGATTGTGATTGATAACATTTTTAAGGGCCTATGGATAGGGCTAGGGCCAACCCTAACCCTGTCAACGATGTAAAGCTACTCTTACCGGAATACTGTGCGTGAATTGACCTCAAAACAGGAAATGCAATGTAAACCCTCTCAATGTCTACTTCAAAAAATACCTCCTTTAAATCCAAACGAGGGATGTTACAAAAGGGACAACATGTTGATTTTTGAAAATTAACATGTCATGGTCAGACTCAAATCTTTACAATTTTTGTCATTCCAAATCACATCCAGAGCTGTAATATTTGTCAAATAGGCAAAATCCCCCAGCATTTGGACTTTGGTGTTAATGTTGAGTTTGCTTAATTGGCCCATTGTCCTCTCCCACCTCCAGCTCCGACCTTCACCTTGGTGAGCAACGATACGTGAGCTCTGCCCCAACACACAGACTCAGAATGGAGTTCCGTGGAATCCAAATGTAGCCGGCCGGCAGAGAGTGAGCGCCGTCGCCTCCTGTGTTGACAGATTATATTTGAAACTACTGTTACGCGTTCACACCCAGCAGAGCGAAGAGGACCGCACGGGCATCCAGACCGAACAAAAGACAGATGTACTGTATAGCAGATGATTGATGTGTACTGATATTCTGAAATGAAATATATAACTTTATTTATTTTTGTCACCTTAAAACAAATCACACACAATGTCAGCCTTGAATTCCGCTTGTCAGAGTAAATATAAACGCAGAGAAAACTGCATCCAAATACAGACAAATGAAATATTACAGGAGACGAGCAAAAACAATCCTTCCAGAATTTGCAGCAGTGCAGAGATAAACGCAGCAGTGACAATCAACGTGTCTTCAATATTTGATGAAACTTAGAAAAAGAACAGAGAAGCCCTGATCTTAAGAGAGTCAACAGAAAGCAGTATTTTTACTAACCGGCACCTAATGTACATATTTGTTTTGGGCAGAGTGTAACTCTGGTAGATATGTAGAATTGTGTTGCCAAAACTTTCCACCTCGTCCTCAAGCGCTGCAGAAGACACACACATCGACGTGATGAGTGTTGCTATTTAACTCGCTGAGTATTCATATTATATTGCAAATATTCTAGTGATTCAGAAGTGATTATTAGCCATTTCATGAACTTTTAGTTGCAGGTTGCAGAGTACGGCTGTACATAAAAGCACTAGCAAAATGCTTTATGCAGATGTGCTGATCACCAATTTGAAACACAGATGCAGTGCTTGATTTTTACCCCAAAGTGACGTGATTTTTATTATGTTAACTTCTGATTTGACACCCGGGATTTCCGTATTTTCACAGGTTGCCCATTGATGGATACATATATAGATAGATAGATATATAAATATCTACACACTATATATTAACATAAAGCAAATTTTTACTTCAATAAGGTGCCACTTCACAATGCTGTTTTTTCGAGAGAGAGATTAATCAGTATTTTATCGAATGTGCAAACATTTCTGTTGTGCGAGCGATCCACAGCCCAATAAGCTCGGCTGACAACACGATGTGAGAATGTTTTGGATGTTGTGTCCTATTTTTATGTTGTTTGTTTTGTTTTGTTTTTGTTTGTCGTCGGGTTGACTATTCTGAAGACATACAGTGAAGAGCCCTGGGACATGAAGTGTTATACAGATTTTTAAATGTTTGCGTTTGAATCTGTCCACGGTGGGGGAAGTATTGGAATAGCACATGTACGAAGCAATAAGTAGGACTTCGGAAACTCCAGGACAAAACATATAAAACAGATGTACAAAATGTAAAATGAATAAAAGTAACACAAAAAGATAGCATAATTTATGTACACAGTTAAAAGAGGCAGAGTGAATGTTATCACTATAAGAGGATATTATTATTAATAATATTATTAGGGTCGATATGCAAAAATTCATATCCATTTGTTTTATATCGTGTGGAATAAATGTTGATGTTCTTTTAAAAAATGGTCTTCTTCAAGTAATTTTTTGTGTTAAAAAGTCCAACCTGTCAGGAGTGTCCACGTCCTGACTCTTGAATGTTTGTCCCTAAACCACTGAAAACATGTTGTTCCATAATCATTAGGCAACTTACATATGAAGTACTTCACATACATACACATGAATTTATATTTAACTTTTACCCAAGTTTCCTGTAATGTAACTTTTTGGTGCTGCCGTCAGGCATCCACCGGCCCCGAGGCCATGAGCGGGATATCGTAACAATAAGCACCGCAGTCGTTTGGGGTATTCGCGTAGAATTTGTAGTTTGAAATGACTTAAAACTGGCGGAGGCGCCTCTGTGAATATACTGTCCATACTTAGCGTATAAACGTGTTTTTTTCAGCGCTTACTTGGATCATTTTTCTGTTTGTGAGAACACGTGGAGATGAGAGGCCACAATGTCAAAGATCGTCTATTGGGACACGAATTGCATGCTCTATTCGATAGCAACCTTTAAAACCCAGATTTTTTTTCTCTTACTGTTCGTGAATTGTTTTCAGTTTGGTTCCGCACGGCGTGATTGTCGAAGACTCTGAACACCATTACCGTCAATAAGCAGCATTAATATTCATTGTTGAAGAAAAGATACATCAAATGCATCAAGTGCTGTCACATCCATGAAGTCCCACTGAGTTGTGACGGAGTTGTGCGGGCGCCTGTCTGGGTGATGGGAAAGTTCGATACTTTCAAACGGAAAAGGTTGAAATGTAGGATCGATGTAGATGGAAAGGTCATCCTTTTAAAAGCGTTGATTCCAAAACTTACACTTTTGAAGGACCGGTCGATTCGTGGGACGTACATATCGGACAAGCGGTGGCCTTTGAAAGAAAATCCGAGTGACACATCTGTCCTCCGCGGGAATCTTTGGTCCCGCGACGTCACGTTAACCCACGCAAACCCCCTGTTGTGTTTTAAGCCCGGAGTGGAGACCGTGGGAGCCGAGAGGGGGGAACGCGCAATAACAACATCTTCATCCTTATCGAAAATGGCTGAGCTCACCAACGAGGGAGGCGAGGCAGACTTTGGAACGACACGCCAACGGGACGAAGAAATGAGGAATACCGGCACGGAGAAACAGGCCGTGGAGGACCCCAAACAGGAACCGGGCGACAAGAGCGATAGCAGCGGTGGAACTGACACGAACGCTGGTGGCGGCGTCGGCGGAGCGGCGGAGCAGCGTGGAGACCACTCGGCTTTTTCCCCCGAAGCCCGCTCGGGAACTGTTTCTCCGATCGAAAAGAAAGTGAACGGCGAGGGGGACGTCGACGTCAAACTGTGGGACGCGGCGAAAGGTCCCGCACGGGGGAGCTCGGCGGTTAGCAGCGAGGACTCGCAAGAGGGCTCCCGAGAAGGAGAACAAAGAGAGGAGAGCGGGTCCACCTCGCCGCCGCCTGCCTTCGCCACAAAGACCGCGGAGCGAGGCGACAACGGCCCCAAACGACGCCCCGCCGCGGAGCTGCCGGCGTCCGACGGAGAGCCGCTCAGCCGCATGGACTCCGAGGACAGGTTAGTGGGAGCACGGAGCCGCTACGACGGTCCCTGGTGCCTTAAACCGGGTTGGAGAGGTCGTTTAAGTTCACCGCCGAAAGCAAAGTTCCTCGGACCGAGGACATGTGCCGCACACGGGGGCTGGACAGACATTTCTCGTCTTCTACTTGTTGGTCCGCTTTGATTTGCACACCACGTGTCAACATGATGTCAATTCCAGCCGATTCTAGTCGTGGAGAAAGTGTTGGAGTAGCTACGAGTGCTACTTCATAGATGTGAGGGACACTCGCCTCACGTGTCCCCGCTACAAAGACCGATGTGGACTCTTGGTTTGGTTTCTTTTTGAGTAGCGGCCGGTCGCAGTTGAACCCGCGGCCATGCGGTGCATTAAAGCATCTTTCCCAACTCCACCACACGAACCCCCAGTATGATTAATCAAAGTTTGACTGTGTGAACCTAGTCAAGCCACCGTTCGTCTCCCTTAGAGTTCCGCTTAAGATGGTCACAATAATGTAAAAGGAGACACTCACTTCAGCCTGTCTTAACTCCACCACATCTCCCAAGTGTGTAAGAGCTGCATGTTTTTGTAACACAAACATCGCCAAGCGGTCATTTGGAGTCTACAGTGATGTACTTGGACAGTTTGGCAAAGTGAGTTTTGATACCAATGGCCAAGGGATCTAGATAATATCTTAATAGCGCACTTGTTAGCGTGTCTCATTAAGCTATCTTCCAACATAGAGAGGAGTGAGCATTTTTGTCAACCAATAACTGCAACAGAAAAGAGTCTTTACACCACTCAAGCACCAATAGGGAGGGAGACACAGATGGACACCAGCAAACTCTCTGAGCTTTGAGACTTAAAACAGTCACACATGTGAATAATCCAGAGACCATTTTGTAATCGTTGAGAACCCCTCAACGTGCG
This sequence comes from Carapus acus, assembly GCA_900312935.1. NCBI lineage: Eukaryota > Metazoa > Chordata > Actinopteri > Ophidiiformes > Carapidae > Carapus > Carapus acus. Next base: position 42,270 of record OMPJ01022049.1, read on the forward strand.
ACGATGCTTTGCTGGACGGTGCACTGCTTCACCAGACTGAGGAAGGTTGGATCATCCAGAAATGCAAGATGTTGAAGTGCAGGGCTCAGCCAGACAGTTAAAGACATTCATACAGCTTTGGCTTCTAAAAAAAAAAATGGCCATGGCAAGTGTGCCCTCAAGGTTGGAGCAAAGTAGACCTCAAATGCCCACCACTGGTTCCCAACCTGAGTTTGGGAACAGCGTTTGCTCAGTTGCTAACACTTTTAAGGAGATTGCCAGAGTTTTAAAAAGTTGCTATACAATGTATGCACATGTATTCCAAAGTATTGTGAGATGAGTGGTTGTCTCTCAGGGTTGAAATATTTCAAAAAGGACAGATAATCAAGTCTTGACGTGCTTGTGCGTGTGTCTTCATATTCATCATCAGATGTATCAGCTTATCTATTATTGCTCAGCCACCATATCATCAGTATCAATGTCCAGAAGAATGTGAGCTTCGCTGCAATATCTGATTGGAGACTAACCCACGTGTTCCCTGTTGTGACCCCCCACCCCCCTCCCCCAGCATCGGCAGCACCCTCCTGGATGTGGAGAGCACGGTGTCCAGCGGCCGCTCCACCCCGGCCATGCTGAACGGTCACGGCGGAGGAGGGGCGGG
>OMPJ01022049.1:42929-54471 GCA_900312935.1 Carapus acus
GGCGGCAAGTCCCTGGGATACACCTGCTGCTGGGACCACTGCCAGCTGCTCTTCTCCAACAGCCCCGACCTGGCCGAGCACATCCGGGCCACGCACGTGGACAGCCAGAGAGGCGGGGTGCGTGTCTCTTTGTCCTCTCTGTGCGTAGTTTCTGGAGTTTTCGAAGATGTTTCGCCCCAAGCTTGCGGCCAAATGTCTCAAAACAGTCGCTGGTCCTTTTCTAACAACATGGAATCACGTCAAGTCTGCTCATGTGTGCAGCTCTGCTTTTCCTCATTCACAGCCTGGTATGAGAGAGAGAGAATGTAGTGGAATATCAGGCTTCATGTAAAGAAAGACAACGGACAGAAAGACAACTAGTATGTAAATATACTCATGGAAACTTTTTATACAAGTTAACCCCGAGCCTAACCCTACAACATTGTTCATATCACACAAGTTGTATCTTAAGATTCAAGTTTAACTTGTTCCGTGACGCGAGTAAATCTTCTCAAATCTCAAATTATTCTTTAGAATTGAAAATCACTAAATAATAAAATAATTTTAATTGGTTCCGACCATTTTTTCCACAATAATCCAGTTTGGTCCCAATTAAAACACTTATGGGGGCGCATATCCTTCCTCCGCAAGGACTACAGGCAAACGTGTGACGTATTCCTCCACTACCTTAACGTCCCCACTAGATGCTTCTCCCTGCCTCACCGCCAAGAGGATGTTGGTTCTCAAACCACCCATGACGAGCCTTGAATGATTCTTCCAGTGCTGAACCTGTTTCGTGTAGTCGTCATAGATAGTGTGAGTCATCATACTGTAGATGGTGCATACCCGTGTGCCAACTAGTGCTGGTGTCGCCAAGCACGACTCCTAACTCGGATATCCGCTCATATCTCGAACCAAACTATGGACCGAGAGATGTCTTGTATCTCTGTGTTGAGTTGTTTGTATGTCAAGGTACGACTGTGCGTCCTAGAAGTCTACTAACTTTTAAGATGTCCACTCGTGTTGTGAATTCTCTCTCTTCAGTTGTAAACTGACAAATCAAAAGCTCATATTTGCCTTAACTTTGCATTTTACGCTACAACTGTACAGCCCCGAAGACTTTAAGCAGCTTTAATTGTTCATGCTGTGCCTCTCTTTTCTCCGCCCAGGTGTTTGTCTGTCTGTGGAAGGGCTGCAAGGTGTATAACACGCCCTCCACAAGTCAAAGCTGGCTGCAGAGACACATGTTGACTCACAGCGGTGACAAACCATTTAAGGTGCGGACTCACGCCATCCAACGCCCGTCCTGTTGTATTCAGAATAGCTCACACATTCTCACACAAGTTCACGCAGCTCAGGTGATCTCTCTCTGTCCTGCAGTGTGTGGTCGGCGGCTGCAACGCCACTTTCGCCTCCCAGGGAGGTTTGGCACGGCACGTGCCGACTCACTTCAGCTCCCAGAGCTCGTCCAAACTGGCCAGCCAGGGCAAAGTCAAGGAGGAGTCCCCATCCAAGGCCGGCCTGAACAAGAGGAGGAAACTCAAGAACAAGCACAGGCGCTCGCTGCGTACGTACCACACACACAGACGCACATACCAGCATGCAGGAGACCCTGCAGCTTTTTCCCCACGATATTTGAAATGACTCCCGCAATGGGTGTCTTTGCGCACGTCTACGCACTTTCCTCAAGTGGTGTTGGTATTTTTCGGGTTGTTGCACTGCCATGTCACTCAGGGACGTTGTTTGTGGCAGTGATGTCATAATACTCGTGGGTGTGTGAGTACTGGGAGATACTCAGGTTCTTACGCATGAAGGAAAAGAAACGCACATTCAGTACATGATTTGTGGAAGTGGCTCAATGGGTAGCACAAGAGTGGACATGTCCCTCGGGTGAGTGACTTTGGGGTTCTGAGTGACGGCCAGAGATTGAAGCGGAGGCTTTGGGGGGAGTGTGTGAGCACGTCAAGAACAGCTGAGGCGAGACGTCACACCTGAACGGTACATGGCTGCATTCGTTTACGTCCCAACACAGATTGTCCCCTCACAGCTGTATTTGTTGCAAATCGTCAACAAATAGATCTTGAGAAAACGAAGAGCTCCGTGTTATGCGATGTGACGTTTTTAGGCCACGCTTCCATATAATAATGACAACGTTTGTCCTTCAGCCCGACCCCACGACTTCTTCGACGCCCAGACCATGGATGCTATCCGCCATCGAGCCATCTGCCTTAATCTGGCCACGCACATCGAGAGCCTGGGAAATGGACACAGTGTGGTCTTCCACAGCACGGTGGGCCTACATGCAAACACTCACACTTTTGACACACCGAATTATGTCGGGAGAAGAAACCAGGTGCCAAACAAACCTTGTAAATGTTCCCGACAAATTCACTCTGATTCACGAGGGTTTGAATGTGCCCTCCTCCCAACCCGCCTCTGTGTATTCCTCAGAAATCTAAGCACAATGGGTGGAGGTTGAGTGGAGAAAGCAGTTGGTGATGACCTTTGTGTTCATGTCTGTCCTCTCCCTTCTGTCTGTCATTTCTCCGCACAGGTCATAGCACGGAGGAAAGAAGATTCCGGCAAAGTGAAGGTCCTTTTACACTGGACACCTGAGGATATGTAAGTCCTCTACTCATTCTCTCCTTTCACCTTAATGTAGGCATCAATAACATTTATGATGTCAAGAACACTCGTAGATCAAATGCCGGTGGAATTCAAAATGTCCAAATGTGTTTGTCGAGTACATACTATAAGTGTCATTGGTTGTGAAATAGGAAGTTGATTGATGGGTTGTATCGCTTTGTCAAACCATGTCTCAGACTTCCTGATGTTTGGGTGAACGAAGGCGACAGGTTGCAGCAAAAGACAAAGGTGGTACATTTGTCCAAGCTGCCCACAGATACAGCTGTGCTCCTCGATCCCAACATCTACAGGTACATTTGTTCCTTTGCCTCTGACACTCGTAGTTTCCAAACATTTTTTTCGTGCCTTATCTCTTGATGTGTAATGGTTTAAAGTCAGCATCGCAGTTGTGTTCTAATCTCTTTTGCCACCTGCAGCTGGTATGGTGACTTTTCCTGTTTAATGTGACACTTAGATTGAGGTCCCTGAGTTGTTAATAAGGCAAAATCTCTGTAGACCTCTAAGGCACAAGACATGATTTTTAGGAGTAGGAAGTTCTCAGTCTGCTGTACAAATAATGGTTAGCGGACAGTAGAGGTGCTGATTCGCAAATTTTTAATACTTGCATTCGGCCCTCAGACAACCACTACAAATTCTGTTATTGGATGGTATTTTTTTTTTTAAATAACGTGGACCACACAGACAGGTCTGCAGTACCTTTACGCTCTGAGGGAAAAAGATGATCCAAGTCTCTCTTTTCACACAGAATGTTCTTCTGATGATTTGTTGGAGGGTCCTCCTGTCATTTCCTGCTAATCCAACCATACAAGTGGCTGTGCGAGGCTCACTGAAGACGCCACGTGTTCTCCTTTAAACTTCGTTGAGGTGCTTTAGACGGACTTGTTTGTTTTAGGCCACACTATTAGAATGAAAACTGAGGAAGTAAAGTGACCAGTGTAGACAGACATTTGTAGAAACCTTCTGTGTAAATACTTGAGATTTGTAATATATTTTTATACTTTACTGTATCTTAGATAGTTGTACGTTTTCTGCCAAACATCATGAAACTGTTCTGAAAGTAATAATATTGGTTGGTGTGGATACAGTATATAGCTGACAGTGTTCTGTCTTTATGATAATAAACTTTTCCACCCTAAGCTATCATGCACTGTGTATTTTGTTTTGAATATTCAGTGTTAGGATGAGTATACTGTACATACAGTATGTTTCATACACAGATAGGTGTTGTGACTTTGGTTTTTCAAACAGTTTTGCCGCTAGTAAAAATCACAGAAACAGCCAATAGCAATAATACTTTATTAAGTAGATATTTCATATTTATGACAGTGAATATATATATATGTGTAGAATACACTGGGACAATGAGTTTTCTTATACGAAAAGAATTAGAAAATCTGGGGATACATGATGATTCCTAAGCATTTGGATTATAATTTCCGGTATCCTCCCTGTCTCATTAACAAAGATGGTCAAGTACAAAAAAATACTAGCTTTGACTTCCAGCTGTTAATGACCAACAGAGACACTAAGGCAAGGTGTGAAGAAGCTCAATTAATGTTGAACACACACTAACAATGCAAGGTGAGACGAACATAACGACGAGAAAAACGTGGCGATAAAAAGTCTAGAACAGCATTAAAATGACTTTTCTCTGCTTTGTGTACAGTTTAGTGACTGGCTTCTTCTCATTTCAGAGTGGAGGAAAGTGTGAAGGACAGACCAAATAAACATTGGATATTACAACCCTTTTTCACAGCATGATCAGAACTACTGAAATGGCTACATTTGTTGTATTCAATGATATTATTAATAAGGAGATGGCTGGTGGGGTTGGAGGAGGTGCAATGTCACCAAAGATGGCATATATGCAGCGCCTAAAAAGGCCACAAGGTTTTAATTTAAATTGAAAGAAAACACAGATGCCTTACCCTACGCAACCGTTTCCTACGTTTGTGGCTGGCCTACGCTGCACTGTCAACGTTGCTGCTGGTTTGTTCGGTATCGGCGCCCGTGCCGATGAAGGGGCTGATGGTGTTGGGCTCCATGGCTTGGTAGACGAAAAACACGAACGCACCTGCAATCACCAGCAGCAAGAGCTTCAACCACAGCGACATGCCACGGCTCACTGGCTTGGCTTGGCCTGAGGGGGGCGCTGTAGACGCAGCCTTTGTGGAGGAGGAGGCGGAGGAGCGCACGACGGGAGGCTGGCTGGCGACTCTGTGGATGGTGCGGTTCTCTGTGTAGGAGGAGGTGGTGGTGGTGGTGGTCTTGGTGTTTTTGGGGGAGAACAGGAACAGGTTCTCGTCGTTCCAGAGGTCGCTGGGCTTCACGGGTCGACCGGCTGCTCCTCGAATGGGCCGTCGGCAGGTAGCGCTAGGGTAGAGATGAAGAATTGGGTGTGATTTCAATGAAGACCTGAGAAATTTCTTGGTATTATCATTTTTTTCTTAAATTAATAAGCACAGGTTGATTATGGCAACGTACAAATTATCTTTGTATATTTAGCACATCAAAGTGAAACCCCAACAAACTGATTGCAGCAAACAGATCTTTATCTACAACCCAAAATGAATGCAAGCACACTTTATATCAGCTGTCATACTTTGTCATACCAATTCTCAGAAAACACGTTTTTGGAAATCTTCATGCACACTGTACAACTCCTCTGCAAATATGATTAATAGCCACGGGCTGAATCACTTGTTGTTCAGACGTTGCTGCTCATGTGTGTATTACTCACGAGATTCCTGACGGACTGCTGAGGTTATTGGGGTGCAGCTCTTTCAGGACATCTTTCTCCTCCGCCTTGGGAATGTCCTCAGTCGCTGCTATCTTTTCCACCTATTGAAACAAAAATACATCGGTCAGGTTTGGTTGGTTGACTTGTAAAAATCCAGGTCCACGTAAAAAAAATAAAATAATAGAATAATAAATAAATGAATGAATTGAATGAATGAATGAATAAATAAATAAATGAAAAGAAAAGAAAAGAAAAAAGGAAAATCTAACACCCTCAACCTTGACCCATCAATTCTTGCTGGAACGATCTGCAGTTCCAACTACCAACCAGCAGAGGGCACACTGCTTGATACTGGACACCATGGCTCCCTGACCATGTGACCAACAAGCAGGCACCTCTGCTGGAGAAAAGCCACCCTGTGCGATTAATACTCGTCAGAGACACACAACGCTGTCCTTCTACCTCTTTGACGGATGAATTGATGGACAATACTGGCACATATGCGAGTGCTGCCTTGGCGCACAACACTCCGGTCAGGTTGGTGACTTTTTGTCGCCTTCCTTTCTGCAGAGTGGAATCTGGGGTGGCAAACTCCTGCTCAGAAACACAACACGGATTGCACACATCACCGGCGACACAACTGTGAGCTCAGCTGTCCCACAACTGTGGCCTCCACAGCTGCACGCAGACACACACACACACATACAAATCATTAACCACCACGTGGTCAAATTGACATCGTGCGAGCCTGGGTGCTTAATGGTTTGTTGTCTTAGCTTTGTGCACTTTCCTCAGTGAGGAAGGAAAAGATGGAAACTGCCCCCGCAGATATTATGTGGGCTGTACCGTTGTTGGAGAAATGCAGCTGGCTTTACTTCCAAGCTGATCAAACTGCTGGAGCTCTCGAGTCTCATTAGACATGGAGTGAAAGGTTACACAGTCGATTCTGGTTGGTGGAACCAAAGGAGATGAAATCCTAGCTGGCTTGCTGGCCAGCCGTGGACTCTCGGAGAGGCTCTCCGACTAGGGACAAAACACACTGAGTCTTAAGATGCGCTGTGTCCTTTAGTAGACACAAAGTGAGAGAGTGAAAGAAAGGGTGCCAATGGAATGAGCTCCAACTACATCTGTCGGCTGCTGTCTGCTACATGGAGAAAAAGCGCTAGCAAGGGTGAGACTAGCATAAATTAAAAGCAGTGGTAGCCACCAGCAGAGGCTGAGTACTGTTGATATTGTGGCCTCTCACTGGATGACTGTACTGTAGCCGGCACTACTTGATTGACAGGCGTGTGTGCACGCTAACTAGTGCTGCACGATCAATCGAACTGCAATCGCGTTGTCGGGTTGTGAGATCACATAATCGCCCGAAAAATGCTGCCTTTTGCGATTTCATTTTAACAAATGTGTGTGTGTATACATGCGAGCAGAACCGCGTTGCCGCGTGTTTGTCGACGACTCACAAACTGTGTGCGCAAGGGTCATGTGAGCACTTGGCGTGCAGTCAGTAATGGGTGGCAACACGTACACTAACCCTAACCCTAACCCTAACCCTAAACCCTTACACAGAAAGAAGTGCTGTTTAAATCTTGTGAAGCCAAAAGGCGCAACGCCTCTAGAGCGACTAGACCGATTTATCAACTCGAGGCGACGAAGAAAAGGATGACGAATACACGCGAGTGAAAGCCCGGCCGCTTAGCTTTGAACACACAGACAAAAACGCAATCGCAAGCCGCGCCGCCATCATGAGGCCGTCATGAAACAACAACAAAGCAGTTGTTCGGCCTCACGCTATTCTGCTGAATCCCAGACACGCAAGGAAATCACGGACTACAGAACAAACCTTAATCACCATTGCACATCTTTGTCAAATCGTGCAGCACTAGCCCTATGACAGGAGGATAGAGATCATTTAGTGCGAGGGGTAAACTACAGTTGATTTTTGAGAGTGATGACTGTGTATGTCAAAATTAAGTCCATGGTGCTCTGTACATCAACCCTCATGTTCTCACCACTACTATTACAATTTGTGTAGAATACACTTTGTTACAGCCGATGTAGTTGGATTAAAATGTGCAAACCAGCCCCACTTTCTGAACACATGAATGCCCATTGTGCACGTGTACTGTACAGTTGAAGTTTACAGCTATATTTGAACAGCGATTTGTCCCAAAAACCGGGAACACCTCAAACCTTCGCAGCATCACAGGGAGCCACCAACCCCACCGGTCAACCACCATGTGTCACAGAGGAGGAGGAGGAGCAGCGAGGCGACACAATGGGAGAAGAGAATCTGTGCATGTGCAACATGCAAAATGGGGCGTGAGGACCACAAACACCCACCGCTGTGCTGACAAGGTACTTATTTAACAGTTACGCAATTGATTCCAGAGGTGGGAGCCTTTGTCTTTGAAATGGAAAGCCTCGTAGATCGGCGCCTCACGTTCAGAAAAGGCACGTCGTCCTCCATCGCCACCTGCTGCTGCACCAACTGCTGTGTCTCATCAGCGGAACAAGGTTCACTCAGAGCAGTTGAAGGGTCGAACGATAATCAATAACTCACCCGTGAGTGTTACAATCTAAGGCTCGTGCTGCTCACAGATTAGACTGCACAAAAATCTTTCGATGTTCTCGACAATGGCTCGATCATTCTCAAAGTACGGTAAGTGGTGACCCAGACATTGTGCCTCCATGTCTAAGCTCATGCCAGTCTTACTTGTAGTCATCCGACGCATCAACACAGGCACTTTGCCTTGACATTAAAACTAAACATTGCTTTCGGCAAAAAAGAGTAAAAAAAAAAGAGGAAGAAAGAAGGTGCGCTTTAAAAAGTCAACTTGTTTTTCCTCTTATCATTTGTCAAAACACTCGCACACAAAATCAGTGTATAATACACACACGTTCAAAACGGTATGTTGTCATCTAATTTTTAACTACCTTCAAAAAGTTAACAGTATGAAAGAAAACTATACTCACAACTTAACTATACATGCTAACGCAGCTCTGCCACAGTGGCCATTCAGTCCTGTAAACATCTGGTCTGTGTGGGATTATTGTTGGCATCCCTCCACTTTACAAAAGCCCCTCATTTTTCAAGGGATTCAGCTCAACAATTGTGTTTCGGGCATCTCAACAACAGGTCGAGCTATTCAGGATGTCATTCGGGGGGGAGAACAAGTTCGCCCTGAGCAGTGTTGACTTTCCAACAGAAGCAGCTCGGTTAAAACGAGTGCAAAATCTCATTCAAGTCCACTGAAACCGTCTGTGGGCAAGTTCATGCCCTCTGATTAGAGATATTTGTACCATACACTTTCCAAATCATCTTGTCAGCATGACTCAAGTCATAATATCTATACTTGAACAGTAAACTCAGAAATACAAAGTTAATAATTATCACTATTATTCTAAATATATGATACCACATCACAGTAGTAACACAGTACCACCTTTGCCTTCCTTGCGTCCACAAAGACACGCACACTGATAATTATTGAAAACGGCCATTGTGTGAAACCACAACACAACGTGAGTGCCGGGTTTCATCCCTTCCTCTCTTGTAAATGATGAGAAAACTGATCTGACAGCATGTGCAGTTCAAGGAGCGATCCGGCGACTGGAGGCGAAGTTGTGGGCCTGCAGCAGCGGGCAGAGATCCTGTAGTATGCGCCTGCGACTGCTAATCCACATCATGTGTTTTGAGTGTGACAAGTAATGGAGGAGCGCCGGCTCCAACACGCGGACGGGCTGGGCTGGCTGCTAGCACACGTCCAGCGAGTGGAAATAAAGCCGCTTCCTCTGCCCAGAGGAACAACGCTTAAATCACACCCAGGCGCTTTGCCCACATCGTCCTCACTTTCGCTCCGGAATGTGGAGCTGCCCATTTGGCCACGGCAAGGACAGTTCAAGATTCAAATTCAAGCAAGAGTGTACTAGTAGAACTGTTCTCTGTCTCCTGAGTCGATTTCACAGACCTAGCAGGCGCGAAATCCACTACTCCACTGTGAACGCCAGATTTCAAACGCTGTGGTAAGTAAAAGAACAGGCGCCCACACACAAGTGTTCAATCTGTGTACAGAGGAGGAGACGAAAGCGACGCTTACCGTGCTGTGATTTCCGCTGCGAGTGCGGATGGTGACGGGTGTTTTGCCGTGGCTCCTGACTGGCCTTTCCACAATGGGGGCTGGTTCGGGTTCTGGTTCGGGGACAGATTCTGGCTCTGGTTCCGGCTCAGTTTGTGGTTCTGGTGTCACTTCTGTTGGATCAAATCACCATCATACATTGTGCATGGTGCTTTGCGGAGCTGTGCAAAAACTAATCTAGCACCACGACCACAGTAAGTATCAAGACCACACACGCACACACAAAGTGTTTGAAGAGCTGACAGTAACGGTCTTCTCCAACAAACAAAGAAACTGCGGTCACGTTGCTTACCATCCTCCTTGTCACTGTAGAGCTCATCAGAGTTGCCATTGTGATTGACTCCAATCTCTGTGGGAGTCACAGCAGTGACCAGTGGTTGTGAGGGGCCATTATCCAGCAGCTTCTGCAGCTTCTTCTCATACAGCTTGCGAGTGGATGCTGGGAAAACAAATCACACAAATTTTAACAGAGGGAATTGGCTACGATTATGCTCCTCTGTCAGATTGAAGGACTACCAAGGAGAAGGAGTCTCTCCGAGGAGACCTTCGTGGCCATACTGCAATTTTGGGAAACATCACAACTCCGTCACGGGTTTTGGCTTCAAAGTGACCATAGGTGAGCACCAGAGGCGATGCGTGGGCGAGCGCACATCTATTCTCTGACCAATGGAATGGCCCCCTGGATGACAGTGGCGATTCCCTTTAGGGTAAATGCTTAGCGAGGCAAAAATATGGCCCAGTGGAATTCAGAGTAGAGCGAGGACGATCATGTCAGACTGGTCCCATGCTCTCCACAACCATATTTCACAGAAAAGACCCCAATCAGATGTAAAAATAATAATAGTAATAGTTAAATCTGCTGTTGAGGTGATCTACGTCTGTTACCTTTGGCTTTGAACACTTAGTAAGTATGTAGGTACTTAATAGACCCATAGATCGAGAAACTTTGGCGTAAACTCACCAACGATTGGTCCTGCGTCCACTCCCAGCTTGACCAACTCATCCCTCAGCCCGTCATCTGTCAGTTGAGTGACATCCAGCTCATCTGGCAGAATTTTGTCAGACTTCCTGGTGGCTTTCTGGGGGGAAAGTGCACAGAATGGCTGGTTAGAGGGTAGCAGTTAGCGTAGGTGCACATCGTGTCCATGAAGATTGATTTACGGCCATTCTCGGGCATGTCACATCTTCCAAACACCTCCCAATTCCAACATTCAACTAGATTGTTGACGTGTTTGTCAACCGATAACACGGCAACTATCAAATATGTAGAGAAGCAGAGTGCAGTGTTAAATCCATGTTTGCACAATTCGATTTCATTGAGGTTTAAAACACCGACACACGTGACTGAGAAAGGCACTTAAAATAATAAACAACCTGTTTCACTGTATGCGCACAGCCTACAGGAAATTACACTGGAATGGAATCCACCTGTCCGTGGAATGAATCCACATATTTTCTACTCCGTGCGGATCAAAACCTAAGCAGCCTCTGCCTCAGGACTCTGCACATACAATGGATGTTTCAAAATATACAAAATAAATGCTTTGTGAGGATTCTTCTAACTACAAAATGATTCTTATCACAGTTTCAGCACAAACATAAAATTATAGTCTTCCTTTGGGAAACCTGTGGTGATCCTGAGGGTCGATTCTCCACATTTTCAGGGTCAATTCTGATCCAGACCGTGCAGCAGGGTGTGGATAAGGCTCAGCAGCCTTAGGTCTAAAACATCAAACTTAATTAACTGTGCAGCTACCCCCCCCCCCTTCAATGTCAAATGTAATAACTAAAACTTTCAAATGGTGATAAACATCTGGATGTAAAGGCATTCTGCGTCACATGTCAAAATGATTTTCTGCAGACAAAAAAAATGTCTGGAATGCGACAAGATGGTGCAGCTCCAAAAAAAAAAGAGATGGAGATTGAGAGACAGCCAGACAAATCTGCTCGTGTGCAGTGTGTGAGCTGAACTTCCGCCAACTTATTTCGTAACCACTGCCATTAAAAAAATGGGGGAAAAAAAAAAAAAAAAAAAAAAAAA